>WBMZ01002469.1:13504-59867 GCA_013400975.1 Atrichornis clamosus | reverse complement strand
GGGCGGTGGCGGCGGCGGGCGCCCTCTGCCGGGCGCGGGCGGCGTTGCGGCGCGGCCGCCCGGGGCGGTGTGACGGGTTTCCCTCCGCGTTTCGCAGCCAGAGCCGCTCGCGTGCCGTAGATACGCGTATAATTTTATTTCTGTTTGAGCCGAATCGAATTTCCGTGGCGTGTGTCAGATTTATGTCCTTGGGTAGTTCCTAATAGCATAGCTGGAAAATATTCCCTGAGACCTCATGTTCACACAGGAAAAAGTAAAATAAAGCGAGCTTGGATAGCCAATCCGAACTGCTCTTTTGCCGAAGGTAAATTTTGTGGAACTTTGAAAATGCTCCTTTTTTATTCTTTAATTTCCGTGAAAGAAAAGGTGAATTAACTAATCTCTCCTGTAAACTTAGCAGCACTTTGTTAACCTAAGTACTTAAATATGCTTTGACATATACACAGCTTCAGAGAACTTTTGTTTCTGTTTCCACAGAAAGAACCAACATGCAAAGGGGAAGGAAACCAGAAACTGCTCTTCCAACATAAAAGTACTGGCTTTCTGCCTCTTTCACATGTTTTCCTTTTGCATCATAGTGGAAGGAGCAGGATTTTTTGAATCATTGAGGCCAAATTTGGGCATCACTGGCTGAAGAAAAGATTAAAGAAGACTTGAAAATATGTCAATACTCTGTCTATTAATTCAGATGCACCTTTCACAAACAGAGAGAAATAGTGGTTTAAAGCACTGCAGTTTCATCAAAAGGATCTAATGGAGGATCTATGTTGATTCTTTTTTATTATTGTTTTCCTTCCCATGTCTCCATGAATCCCAAAAGAGAAAGATGGAAAGAGTGTGTAAGGAAATCGAGAAAAGACAATGACTGAAGACAGTAACTTCAATTTTGGAGTCTATTTTCTGAGTGCTGTGTATTCCCTATTTTATCAAATATAATACATTGTTTTGAATAAATTATATCATTTTGTGATCAATGGAGTTTTTGTCCGCTCTAAAAGCGGAATTTGGCCTGATGGAAAGCTTTTTAAAAAATCAAATGTATGACTCTGATTCCTTTTCCAGATTAAGTTTTTCCTGTTATCAAGAGAGAATGATTCAGTCTGTTACTGTGCATTGTTGGCCTGTGCTTTGTATGGATATCTTAGAGATTTTTCTTTTTCCTTGATTTTAGTGTTTATGCTTGTAGCGTTGTGTTTGAGAAAAGTCTGAACAGAGAAGATAGCTGAGATTTTAACTTTTCAAGAGCCTTGTCATTTCAGTGTTTCATCTCAGATTACAAGTAATCTGAGCCTTTGTTATAATGCACAGTATACAATAAGTCTTTTCTCCTAAAAAATATGCCTTAAGATATTATTTTTTTGTACTAACTGGATGAAAGTTTGGTATCTGAACACTGTGTTTTGTGAAGAAATGTATGTCTGGGGAAGAGAAGCTGCCTAATGGATCATGGCTCTGATGTTCACAGGGCATACTTTATTTCTAGCATTAATGATGTTTGATGTCTTCACTTTTGAAGAATCTGTAAGCAATTACTCTGATTGGGTGACTTTCATAGAAAATGTAGATCAATATGAAAAACAGCAACTTGAAGGTCTTAGTGCTGAGCAGAAGCTGAAAAAAACAGTTCTTCATCCAAGCTTGTATTTTGATGCGCAGGATGTTCAGGCACTGAGGCAGAAGGCTCATACAAGCCATTTGCATCTCTTTAGGGCCATCAGAAGTGCAGTGATGGTTATGCTATCCAACCCTTTATACTACCTACCTCCACCCAAGCATGTTGATTTTTCTGCGAAGTGGAATGAGATTTATGGTAACAATCTGCCACCTCTAGCGTTTTATTGTTTGCTGTGCCCAGAAGATAAAGCTGCATTTGATTTTGCCCTAGAGTATATGGATAGAATGGCTGGCTACAAAAACTGGTTGGTTGACAATGCACCTGGAGATGAAGTGCCACTCGGTCACTCCCTAACTGGATTTGCCACTGCTTTTGACTTCTTGTACAGTTCACTGGGAAATGAGAGAAGGCAAAAATACCTGGAGAAGATATGGTCTGTAAGCGAGGAAATGTATGAGTATTCCAAGGTTCGTTCCTGGGGAAAGCAGCTTCTCCATAATCACCAAGCAACCAATATGCTTGCTTTGCTTATTGGGGCTTTAGTTGCAGGAGTGGACAAAGGATCTCAGGCCAATATTTGGAAACACACTGTTGTTGATGTGATGGAGAAAACAATGTTTCTGCTCAATCATATTGTAGATGGATCTCTGGATGAGGGAGTAGCTTATGGGAGTTACACAGCCAAGTCAGTAACCCAGTATGTTTTCCTGGCCCAGCGCCACTTTGGTATTAACAATTTGGAGAATAACTGGCTGAAAATGCACTTTTGGTTTTACTATGCCACCCTATTACCAGGCTTTCAGAGGACTGTGGGCATAGCAGATTCTAATTACAACTGGTTTTATGGTCCTGAGAGCCAACTGGTTTTCTTGGATAAGTATATCATGAAGAATGGAGCTGGCAACTGGCTGGCACAGCAAATTAGAAAACACAGACCCAAGGATGGGCCAATGGTGCCATCCACTGCACAGAGGTGGAGCACATTACATACTGAATTCATATGGTATGCTGCTGAAATCACTCCTCAGCCACCTCCTGGCTATGGTACTGCTAAAATGCATGTGTTTCCTAACTGGGGAGTTGTTACTTACGGGGCTGGATTGCCGAACAGTCAGACAAACACCTTTGTATCCTTTAAGTCTGGGAAACTTGGTGGACGTGCTGTCTATGATCTCGTTCACTTTCAACCCTATAGATGGATTGATGGTTGGAGAAGTTTCAATCCAGGACATGAACATCCTGATCAGAACTCTTTCACTTTTGCTCCCAATGGACAGGTGTTTGTGTCTGAGGCTCTTTATGGACCTAAACTCAGCCACCTGAACAATGTCTTGGTCTTTGCTCCATCGCCTACAAGTCAGTGCAACCAGCCTTGGGAAGGACAGCTTGGTGAATGTGCCCAGTGGCTGAAGTGGATTGGTGATGAGGTTGGAGACTCAACTGGAGAAATTATAACAGCCTCCCAGGCTGGTGACATGATGTTTGTGAGTGGTGAGGCAGTATCTGCTTACACATCAGCAATGAAACTGAAAAGTGTGTATCGCGCTTTGCTGCTCTTGAATTCTCAGACATTATTAGTAGTAGACCATATAGAGAAGGAGGAAGACTCTCCTGTTAATTCTGTCAGTGCCTTTTTTCATAATCTTGACATTGATTTTAAATACATACCCTATAAGTTTAAGAACAAGTACAATGGAGCTATGATGGATGTGTGGGATGCCCACTACAAGATGTTTTGGTTTGATCATCGTGGGAGTAGTCCTGTTGCTAGGATACAGGAGGCTGAACAAGCTGCTGAATTCAAAAAGCGATGGACTCAGTTTGTAAATGTTACCTTTCCAATGAAAAACACGCTTACAAGGATTGTTTACCTTTTCTATGGCCCGTATGTCAATGTTTCTAACTGTAGACTCATGGATAATGCAAAATCTGGATTTCAGATTTCGCTCAGTGTCAACAACACTGAAAATATAATCTCGGTTGTGACTGAGTACCAGAATTTAAAGGCAAGGTTTGATTACTTGGGATTTGGTGGTTTTGCCAAAGTCATTCATGACAATAAAGTGACCAAGTTTGGTCTCGGTACTGAATCTGTGGAAAAAGAGATGAAAAGCAGTAGGGTAGTTTTCCCATTTGGATTCAAAGTGAACATAATGGCAGGGTTAATTTTGGGTGTCAGTTTGGTCATACTGGCTTTTCAGTGGCGGTTTTACATATCCTTCGGTAAAATGTTGCGTTGGATCCTGATACTTGTTGTGACACTGTGGCTTATTGAATTGGTGGATGTGTGGAGCATGTGTACTCAACCCATCTGTGCAAAATGGAGCAGTGACATGGCAAGGCTAGAACATGATAAAGGCAATAAAGCCAAACAGTTAGAAGGAAACCCTGTTGTTTTGCCAGATGTTATCATTACTTCACTTCCCACTTCTGGTGCAGAAATTTTAAAACAGCTCTTTTTCAATACCAGTGACTTTTTATACATCCGGATACCTACGCCCTATCTTGAAATTCCTGAGACTGAATTTGAAATCGATTCCTTTGTAGATCCATGTGAATGGAAGGTTTCTGATGTCCAGAATGGTAATTTTCGTCTTATCCAAGGGTGGCTCCAGTCTCTAGTTCGAGACACAAAGTTGCATTTACAGAACATTCATTTATATGAAGCTAGCAGAAGTAAAACTGCCCAGCATTCTGTATTAAGCAAAGACAAAAAGAAAAGATCCAAAAAGAGAGAATCCCTGTCAGAGCAAAGAAGCAGGGCAAGAGGGAATCAAGAAAAAGATGCTGAATATGTTAGGGAATTGAGAAGACATCTCCTCTATTATCCTAATGCACGACCTGTGCTTAGTTTAAGTAGTGGGAGCTGGACATTAAAGCTTCCCTTCTTTCAGGAAATCTTAGGACCATCAATGAGAGCACTATATGTAGTGAGGGACCCACGGGCATGGATCTATTCAATGTTGTACAAAAGTAAGCCAAGCCTTTACTCCTTGAAAAACATTCCACAACACTTGGCTGCAATGTTTAAAGGGGAGAATGGTAAAGAAAGATGTAGTTTAAATGAAGGCTATGCCTCTGAATATGAATCGCTAAGAAAAGAAATTTCAAATTCTAATTCAAATGCTGTTTCTGTGTTGTCTTATTTATGGCTGGCAAACACAGCAGCAGCAATAAGAATAAACAGGGACTTGCTGCCAACAAATTATCAGCTGGTCAAGTTTGAAGATATTGTGAGCTTTCCTCAGAAGATGGCTGAAACAATTTATGCCTTTCTTGGTGTTCCTCTTCCTCCTTCTAGCTTAAACCAAATATTATTTGCCACCTCCACCAGTCTTTTCTATCTTCCTTATGAAGGGGAAATTTCACCAAGTAGCATTCATGCCTGGAAACAAAATATGCCCCGTGAAGAGATTAGACAGATTGAAGATATCTGTTGTTCACTGATGGACCACTTAGGATACCCAAAGTTTATAGAATAAATGCTGCTGGCCAGCAGAAATTTGCACTAATGATCTCTGACTCCCAATTTGTGGATAAGTATTAGAGAAGTTTGTTTATTCTTGTAAGATGTGTACAGTCTGCTACTTTCGGAGAGATTATTTTAAGAAAAATGTAACTGTTCTTGAAACTGTGGAGGGGTTTTTTTGTTTTGATTTGTTTTTCTTTAAAAAGATATTGTAATTACTTTTGCTGCCTTTCCAAAAAAGCTGTGTGAACCTTTGCAGAACTACCAGCTGGAGCCTCTATAGCTCAGGGGATTAGTAATAGAACAGAAAGCTTTTCACCTCCAGCTCACCAGTTTGACTCCAGCCCAAGTACTTAGTTTCAGAAAGTGCTTACCATCTGATGGTTGTATGATGGTTTATATGAAATTATACTTGTTAAACTGGTCCTATTCCCAATTGTGATAATTGGCCCCCTTGGACAGGTTTACTGATGCATTCTGTCTATGTATCACTGGTCACTATAGTGGTGCAAAATAAACATAAGATGAGATTTAGGGCTGTTCAGCAACCTCTTAGTGGGAGGAAACAGAACATTTGAATAAATCTATTTACCGTCTGAGCAGACAGCCTCAGGACTGGAATGGATGTGGATATTAAATCTCATTATAGGATATGTTTCCTTCAACTCAGAGATGTGGTACTTAAATTGGGGTTTAAGGTTTGATGAAAGAGAAGACTTAATTCTCCATTCTTGACAATGTGGTACTCTTTGTGAGCCTGAAGTAAACTATCTGGAGAAAAAGAAAGGAAACAAAAACTAAGAAATTAGCAAGATCCCTCAAACAAGTAGTTAAATTTGGAGAAGATTTAGTGTAGTTTTGACCTGCCTCAACATAACCTAATTTTGAAGGTTGTTAACATATTGACTCCTTGAACTGTTTTATTTTGTACCATTTTTCTTAGATGTTCTGCAAGGATTTTCTCTTTTTGAGTGAGACTCTTCCATCCTTCTTTGCTGTAATACATTTCTCTGCTGATTCTTGTGCATAACTTCCCTGGGACTGGTGCAAATATTTGATGCCATTGGCAATGGCTTATTGTTGATGTCTGCATAAAATGCAATCTGAGATTTAGAAGACCTCAAATAAATCTCTAGGCTTGTGTTGCTGAAGGATGTTTTGCTTGTCTGTATAATGAATTTCTGAAGCACAGCCATTGCTAACCTCAGGTCTTCTGTCAGAGAGGGGAGAGATCAGAAAATCACCTGTCCCTCAGCCACCTCACATTTGAGTGATGCTTCCCTGCAGCAGACTATTTCCAAAGTTGTCTGATTTTCATCATGATTAGTATATCTTTAACATGATGCTGTAATATGATACTTGTTTGGAAACAGATGGGCCTGATAGGATAGATGTATCTTTGTCACAGCTTATTTTCTTCTTGAGTCACACTCTTTGTTTGCGCATGCCCATTGAGAAATATTTTCCCATTTCCCAATTTTAACTTGATCAGCATCCTCTGGAAATGCATGCATATTGTAAATGTCTGCAGATATGTATATCAGATCACAAAGAGACATCTGTTTCCTTTACCATCTGTTTTTTATTACAAGTGGAATTGTGTTGAAATATGCTTCAGTTGGATTGTGGGAGCTGGAATCAGAGCTTATTATATTGAAATATGTGTGTAATTGTTATTTATTTGGGTGGTAAGCATTGGGCGATGTCAAAAGTGCAGTGAGTTTCTTCGTACAGATTACAGGTACCCTTGGTGAATTTTAATATAAAGGAGTTCTTGTCTTTTCTTCCAATTTTACCATTATGTCCCTGTCTTACCCAGCTGTTTTGTCCCTCCATGTGTACATTTCATGTCCTTGGAATATCTCATTGCAACCCAGATAAAAGTAGCTCTTTCTCAGACAGTCATTAGTATGCCAAAACAGGTCTCTACCATGATAAAGCTATTGATAATTTGTGGTCTCACTAACAGTAACTTAGGTGTCATTCACTAGAAGTGGTTGCATTTTCCCCTTCAGACCTGTGTTTCACCCATGGCTAAGTGGAGTGCCATGTTAAAGGAAATATTAAACAAGTTAATATTCATAGACATATCAGTGAAACTTTTGTTTCCAAGTATCATTGTCTCAAATTGACTTCTCTTTGAAGCCATTTTTGATTGTATGTTAAAAGAAAGTGTTGATGCCTGTACAGTTTTTACTTGACAGAATAAATTTCAGCATTTGCTTTCTATTTCCAGGACTTACACTCTAGAATCAAAACAAATAAAAAGGCTTTTCTCTGTCAGATGTTTTAGGGCAGCTGAAGGTAAGAATTTGTGGGTATACAGAGTTACCCTTAAAATTCTCTACTGTTGCTAGAATTCAGAAGAAGAATGGTCACTACATAGACACAGACATTAGCCTTCCCTTTCTCCATACAGTAATGTTTAAGACTGTCAATAAACTTTGAGAATTGTTTGACCTTTTTGAAAAGCATGTCTGTTTAGATACATTGTGTCGAATAGTGTTCTGACACTTTCATAAATACCCTCATGAAAACTAGTTTCAGTACTTTATCTTCTTAACTTGGCTTCCTTTTTCTCCCTCAGTTAAATGTTGATAGTTATTTGTCCTATTTTGAACTGTCCAATTATGACACAGCTAAGATTTTGACACATTTTTTAAAAAGGTAGGCTTTATTTAAATGCTGATCTCTGAATTGTATTTGGAAGCATAAGAAAAATAAGCATCAAGGAAAACGTTTCAGTTATTTACTTTGTAAGTAAGTGACAATGGCCCTGGGGAGATGCACATAGGTCTTGGCATTCAGAGTTCTATCAAATAGCATAAATCTGTAGTCTCTGAGCACATCTAAATGCCTCTATTGCTCCCAGTAGGTTTTTTCCAAGAGCAATGTCTGTGGAGACAATCCTCAGTATCATGGTCACATTGGTTCCTTTTACCCTTTTTGCATGCTGCTGGCATGAAGTCCTCCTCAGATTTATGTTTGAACAGTTAATTTCCCAGATCCAGAGTTTAATTTCTGTACAAGACCCTCAACTATGTAAAATATGTGGCACAACTCATCTGACAGTATAATACTATTCTGGTAGTGCTAGAATGCAATTAAAACTAAAATTACTTTTCAAATTTTATAAGTTTTGCTGATTTGAAAAGCTGCAGTCATGGATCAGAATTTTTTTTAACCATAAAATTTCTTTCATTTGCTGTTGAAACTCAATAGTATGACTGCTAGCAAACTCCTGTCCATCCTACAGACAATTATCGGTATTAGAGACACTATTTATTTGATGTACATAAACATCCACTAACTGGAATATAATACTGCATTTCCTGAAAACATTTGAAGTGCACAGTTCAAGATTAAGGATGAAAACACTTTATCTCAATATTTCTGTAAGTTACAAAAATTACCCCTCTTGCAAGTCATCCATATGTTGGGTTCCATATGTTGGAATATTTTGTAATTAGAAAATGTGACACTTGTTTAGGTGACTTAGTAATTTATCAATATTATTTCTTTTTATTTACATATAAATTTTCTTCAAGAGGGTAAGTACTGGATCTTAACAGTTCTATGATCAGGGCTACATAAGCTTTCATTCCTCTATACTCCTTTTTAGGTTTGGTTCAGACTAAAACCCTTGTTTAAATCTCATAATGAATGAGCTGTTTTTGAAGTGAAGAGTCTGTCTGGAGACTTATGGTCTCAAATTCCATATTTCAATGTGGAATATTATGGACTATGAGTTATGGATCAAATCTGTAAATTGTGAGCTGTTCAGAATTGGACCATAAGTGGAACAATGCCTTGCTGACCTCAGTGAATCTTGTGCCATTGATTTCAACAGGAACAAAATGCTGTTCTCTACTATCATAAAACTATTATCAACTAGTTAGCCTGAATATTCCAGAACAGAAGAAATTACAGGAAGCAAGTACCTCAAATTATCATGAAAGATTACTGCTCTTGTTTTTTGATGGCAAAAGGAAATGTATTTTAGTAATGTAAAAAATATAAATTGCTCTGTAAGTCTAAATCAAAGCTACCTGTAGATTGTCTGATAAATTTATAAGCCCATAAAAGGAGGTACAGAAACAAACATATTCAAAATAATCTACAATGCACAATTTTCAAATGTCATGACTTTGATTTTTTTTAGTGAGGAGAAATTTGCTGGTGTGTGATCAATACTATTCTCATAAAGGATGTGTATGGGTAATCTCGTGCTGTCTCAGAAAACACTTAATAATGGGAAAGTGCTCTTTCATGTTGCTGAAATGATACTGTTTAAAATTAAACTATACATCTTTTGAGCAGGCAATGTGCTGAGAGTTATATGTGATGGAGGAGAACAAAACTGGTCGGATTTCATTCAGACAATAATTTCTGAAAGGCTCTACATTTATGCTGGTATAGATTCAACTTTGTTTACTGCTTTTGCTGAGAAATATATTGTGGAGTTTTACAAACACGACCTGAATTAATCTATGCTACATTAGGTAATCTAACTTTCACACCCAGAAAAAGGAGTCTTGTCACCCTAAAATCAATGGAAAACAAGTGTTGCCTTCAAAGGTAAATTAGACATTGCTGCCATCTTTTTAAATACTCAAAGCCCAGGAGCGGCAAAACTCTTAATTTAGATGCACACTGACAGGCCTCAAAAGAAGTGGGTGAATTTGGATTTAAATGTGTATGGTCTTACATTCAACTAGATTTCTGTGTCTGAGCAGTTCCAGTGCATACACTGTCCAAACAAAATTTTATGAAACATCCTGCATCAAATAAAGCTATTGTTAGTAAAATAATACATTTGTGTTATCCTCTTTTTTTTCCCTGTATTATTTCACCACTTAGGATATCACAAAACTTTGTGATGCGGTCAAGTGTATGTATTTAAAATTTTAAAATATGGCTATTCTGGTGTGTTTTGAATATGGAAACCATTGTTATCTTACAGAAGGAATTGATAACAAGCCATGATTCTGTCTGCGCTCAAATGCACAGTAACTACATTTGGTGTTAAGCAAAAGACCCCAAAATAGGTATATTTGTAGAACAGAAAAGGTGATTTCCCACTCAGTTCTTGGGAATGGACAGCTGGTGCAATCCACAAATTTGAAGTCTCTTAGTCTATAAACACTGCAACTATTTGCAAACTGTATTTAGAATAGTGCCTTTTCTGGTTCCTTACCTATACCCAGGAATTTTTTCAGAGAGAGATATTTGGCATAGAAACCATTCTTAAATTTAAGTAGGCAAGCAAGTTGCAGCAACCACAAATATTATTTTGTGCATTTATTTTTTTTTTTTTAAGGCACATAATCAAGTCAACTGGAATAAATTATGCCCTCTGGATCTCTTTTGCTGAATGTGGGCTGGCACAGGCAGCATCTGTCAGATCCAGAGGCACAGGTAGTGTGCATCATTATTGCTACAAAGATCTGTAATCCACTGGAGGTGCAGCTTAGCTGCATCTTGTGTTCTGCAGCAGAGTTTTGCTGGTTTAACTTTTTTGTTGTTGTTCATTTAATTTAGCAGGTTATGCTTGAAATATACCTTAAACATAGGAGCAGGAATAAGACCTGATTTTGTCTTTCCTGTGAACTTCAGCATGTTGTAAAGCAAAGGTTTGCATGCTTTTAAGTCTTTCTGATATGATATTTAACTGAAATAGATATAATGTTGGTTTTGGGTTTGTTGGTTTTTTTTTTTTCCTCTGGAGGGTGTTAGCCCTCTGCCTTCTCTGTTAGTGGCTGCTGAATGATTTTGCAGTTTGTGGGCAGTATGTGCTTATTCTTTGTAGCTCATCCTAGGTCATGCCACTCTACTCTCACAAGTAAATTTTTTTAACCTTCTGAATCTTAATCCCAGCTTTGCCTTTTAAGAAAATTACATGGAAAATGCCTGTTTTGATAGGAACAGCAACGTGTTTTGTAAAAAAAAGAATGTTGCTGTCTACTGCAAATTCTTTGACAATATTTGTCTCCAGATATTTTCTGAAAGGTTGTTCAAAGTGAATAAATGCTATGTACAAAGCTGAGAGAAAAGTAATACCAGGAGCATGATAAAAGGCAGGCTGTCAGAGATAATAAATGCACTCTTGTATCTGTGAAAGCCATTAATACTTCTCCCTCTTAATTGCTTTTCTAAGAGAGTAGTTGGTTAAATTTTCTTTGGGGTTTATTTTAAACCTTTTTTTGTTTCCATCCTACAGCTTGCCTAGAAATAGACTTTTGTTCCTATGTTTTCTGAATCTTAGTTTGAAATGTTAATTTTGTTACATTTTCTTGAACCTTTTGTTGTGTTTCAGCATCTTTGAGTCCGTGCTCTTTATAAATTACATTTTACAGCTGCCACTTGATTTCAAGAAACATAATCTCAGAGGTGGTAAGGAATGTGATAGGTGCACAGAAATGAACTGAGAAACAGGAGAAACAAAATGCTGTTGGTGAAGAGAACAGATTTTGGAATGTGTGTTGGAATATTTAGATCTTAATGAGCTGACAAATCATGCGCTATGAATGCCTGAATAATAGACTTTATTATTCACTTTAACTGATCAGCTGAATATTGTCTATTTCAAATTACCATATGACTACTAAGGGAAAGTGAAGTTAAAAGGAAGTTTTATTTGTATATATACTTCGATTTATTTTTTTCTTCGAAACAGTGCTATTCTTTTGTATTCCTAGACTGTGTTAATTTGCAACAGAATAGCTCTTAACCAATGTAGCTCTATAACAAAACTTTTGACACCAAAGGGCGCTTTTCAATGATAGGATGCAGCTTTACCTGCTGGGTATAGATTCAATATTGATGGTTTCTCAACTGCCAGCATCCTTTGGTGACACATTTGAAAGAAAAGAGCAAGCCTACATGAAAATACCCTGGCTTTGCTGGTATACTAGGATTTTTTGAAGTTACAGTCACTTGAATGTGTATCTGTCTCTCAATCACTCCAGGGTTCATTTGCAAATCTTACATAATGAATGATCTTGATTTCAGCATCCAGGAATTTACCTCTTTGTGTTCCATCTTTCTCCGATAATAGCCACGCCTTACTACCCTTAACACATGAAATGAATAGAATGATTAGTAAAGAACCAGGCTAAACTATAACAAAAATTTCTGGTTTTCATTGTTCACATCTTGTTGGAAGTGTTTGCCAGCAATCTGCTTCATCTGCATTTAGCTCAGCTGGCTCTGCATAGCAACAGACTCATAGCACCCTTTGAAGACTCTCTCTTGAGAAATGTGTAAGTTAAAGGTATAGTTTTAACAGCTAATTTAAGTGCCTCAAATTAATATAGACGAAATTTTCTTTCTGATTTAAAGGTGCGAGGAAAATGAAAGGAAAAAAAAATTGCATTTCCTTGAAAGTTAAATAAATACATAATTTATTAAAAAAGGATGATCAGATGTTATTATAGTTTAGAAAAAAATCTGTAGGGTCAGTTTAGCAAAACTGCTATTGATTGTATTGTTAAATTATTACTATTTGTGCTCTATAATGTATCCTGCAAAACAGATACAAATATGACCAATTTGCTTTTGTTGGATTTTTGAAACAGAATCAGCTAGGTACACAAACAACTTTTAACTGAAAGCAGATGCAATAACCTCATGAAAAGGTGGTCTTAGCCATATTTAGATACCTTGCAGTTGCTCTTGTACTTAGGAACTTTTATTTCATGTTTTCAATGGTGACTCAACCACTTCCCTGGGGAGGCCACTCCAGTGCTTAACAATCCCTTTGATAAAAAATTTTTCCTTAATATCCTTATCTGATGTAACTTGAGGCCATTTCCTCTTGTTCCTTCTCTTGTTATTTGGGAAAAGCGACTGAACTCACCTGGCTACACCCTCCTTTCAGGCAGTTGTGGAGAATGATAAGGTTCCCCCTCTGCCTTCTCTTCTCCAGGCTAAACACTCCCAGCTCCCTCAGCTGCTCCTCATCAGACTTGTGCTCCAGACCCTTCACCAGCTTCATGCCCTTCTTTGGATGCACTTCAGCACCTCAGTGTCTTTTATGAGGGGCTTCTCAGCCTTTTGTCTAAAATCAGGTATAGTCTAATGCAGTATATATGCTGTGCATGCATATCATCAAATTCCCAAGATCCTGCTAGTTTTGTGAGTCAGGATGCTGGAAAGCAAGCAATGTCAACCATGGTGTTGAAGTAGGTCTTCACAGAAAATGTATGCAGTGAAGTGCAGAGACATTTGAAAGTGATGAAGGCTCTCAGCAAATACACTGAATTTGTTCTGAATTTAGAACTTAAAACAGGCTCTGATATGTGAATCTTACTGGGAAATGTTTAGGTTGTGACTTGCTTTCCTTGCAAATCAAGCACTTCTATTTTCATAGTGTGGCATTTTAGCTGAAAGTTTTCTGAGACTGACCATCATATGTTCATCTTCTTTTTTCATGGTGTGTAGTTTCCCTGTAAGACTTCTATTTATCTATTTTATAAAGATAAATTTATTTATCAAGAGTGAATTTGATGAACTGTTTCATTACTTTTTCCTTCTGTTGCTTTAGAAATACAAATCATACTTTCAGGCATTTTGTGAAGGAATCCATCAGAATTCCTGAAAGTCAGAAATAAGAGGAAGTAGTCTGTAGTTGCAGACTCCACAAATGCTTCAAAATGTCATGTTATACCAAGAAAAAGAGGCAAAAGAATTTAACCTTGTTTTCTCTGCTGCAGCTTTATTGATACATTTGTATCATCTATGTTTGAGTACACCCTTTTAAATTTAACTTATTTAGAAATGCCTTCATCAAAACAAATATATTTCACCATTTTAATTATTTTTATTTTGAGTTATTCTTAGCTGGAATTCTGTGGTAGAATATCTCTTGCACCCTTTGTAAATTCAGCTGCGACAAAAGTTACCAGAAACTTAATAACTCTCTTGCTCTAAGGCAAAATCTGTTCATAGCACTTAAAACACTGGCAAACACATCAAGAAAAAATAATTTAACCATTTTTTACCATGTTTTAATCTTGCAGATCTTATTTAGAAGTGAAGGTTGAATATTCTGCTTTCATTTTGATATGAAATGCACTCATCTAAGTAGGCACACCTGTAAATTTGCTTTTGTATACCCCTCCAAAATTTGCAGGGAGACATATTTCTAATAGGGCAATTCTCTTCTTCTATCAGTAAAGTTTAATTTTAGTTAATTGGCTAGATAGTATTGAATTTAAAGAAACAAATGTTAAACTATTTTAAATGTTTTTAGCAAATGGCCTGTACTTGTTGTAACTCAAAGTCAAAAGAGACTCAGAGTCTCTGTGGACTTGAGTTACAGGTGTACCTCTCCAAAAAGAAATTCTCAGTGGTACCTCAAATCTATCGCATTGACCATACAGTTCTTACTGCAAAGTGATTGTAAAAGTGGCCTAAGATTTTTACCCAGGAGATTAGTATATCAAAAATAGTTGCTTTTCACATCAAAATGAGAGCTCTGGTTCTTGGGCCATGAATATCAAGACACAACATGACTTCTCATCCTGCTGTTATGTGATCATCTTTTTAGGACGAAGAGATACAATGTTCTTTGATGCCCTGATACCAACACAAAAGCTGTGTCAAAAAGAAAAAATAGTAGTTTTAATCAATACGTAGTAATATGTCTTGCCTGAACATATATAGAATCACGTTTTACTGGGGTATATACTTCTGACTGAGGTCAGTATCTGCTGGCACTAGGAAAATGTAATGATATGCTAGCTCATATTATGCATTGACAGAGGAAGTAGTCAGTACAGGATAGCTTATAGCCTAGAGGTTTTCATTTGTTGCATTTTAGTATTGCCAAAAATACACTGTAAATAGAATATTTTATTGTGCTCACAGGGCATACTGCAAGCTGTGAAAAGAATGATCTTCTGCATTGGAAAGCTTAGCAGAGCTTTTTTTGTGCTGTGTCTTTCACTGTTGCCAGAAGAGCAGAGCAAAAGGACATAGCTGGAGGAGAAGATATATACCAGAATGTCCCTGCAATGCGATGGCCCTCAGAAGTGTCACTTTGGCTGTACAGTCACAAAAACTAGAAGTCTATTGCTTCTTTTTAATGCATGGATAAAATCTTGGAAATCTCTTACTTTTGAGCACAGACTCAGAAATGATAAGGCATTTAAAAAATGATCCTTGAAGGTACTTTTAATGTCATGACATCTGAGATAATCACACAACTTTCATAACCTTGACTGATGCTCTTAAAAGATTGAAAATGCCCAGATATGGGATATATAGTCATGTAAAAGAAAAGGTAATTTTCTGGAATGTAAGAAACACAATATTTTAGCTCATCAGGCTCTAAGGGTATGACACAGCACAACTTGGGAGTAGACAAGTAAATTGACAGCACAGATTTCTTTACAGCTCCAAGAGCTGGTTCAGATTGATTACTGTAGCTGGAGTCAGCACAAAGGCTGGGCACTGATGAAGACACTGATCAAAAGAAATGCTCCTATATGGCCTCTTTCAGGCGTCATAAGGGGGTAGAGGCTCCATTCCTTACCTTCCCATGTTGGTGAAGCATGCTATTGTAGTCCTTAATAGGTTTGTTCCGAACCAGTGAAATCTGCCAGGCATGGCATGTACAAGGCTGCGTTCAGGAATCAGGCTGACAGTGGGGATGAGGAGGGAAGCATGCAGCAGGAATGAAAAGCCAGTGACAGCTTGAGATGAACAACAAGAAGGAAAAGGGGTGAGATATGAGTAATTTGCAGAGGTCTGGAGAGTCTAGACATCTGCAAGGATGCAAAAGTTTGGCATGTTAACAAGTGCCTGTGGAAATCTTGTAATGATACTTCTACTCTGTATTAGCTGCTGTGCAAAGTGGCTATCGCTTCAGATTTCTGCAAAGGAGAATAGCACAATTGGCTCTGTAAAGAAGCCTCATTTAATTTTATAATCAAGCACGTTTTATAAAAGTGAAAATTATAGCATCATGTGTTTTTTGTTTAGGGACAAATTAGATCTCAAAATGTAACATCTTGAGGGTTAGTTTTGGTTTTAATTTATTTTTTTAAATCACAGATTTCCATTAGGAATAGCTGAATAAAATATGTACCTCCATGAACTACTGAAAATAATACATAAGAGTGAGGGATTTGGGAGCTTCACTATTTCCAAGCATTTCAAATTAAATACTTTAAAACTGGGATGTCATTTGCAAAATCGCTAGGCCTCCTGTCTCAGTGTTCTGAAATTAGATTGTAGCAAAATAATTTTATGCAACAAAATCCTATTATGTATCATCACTTGTATGCTTTGTTTTCAATTTTGTCATGTATCTTCTATTCATTGAGGGATCTATTTATTTTCTGTGAATAAACACTGAACAACTATATTTATATATATCCTCAAAAACCACTGTAAGTTAGCATATTACCACTGAAGATAATGAAGCTGAGCAGGGCTGCAACAGCTGAGGTTAGATAGCCTTCTTTCTGCAGAAGAAATGTCAGTGTGGGACAGGGACTACATCTTGATGAGAGGGTGGCATAGCATTTGGGAGGTGAGCCAGAAGACAGCTTCTGTAAAACTCAGCCTGTGCAATGCGTTATGTTCCCCCAATATCCCCCCTGCTCCTTTCCTTCTGTAGCTGAAAAAGGAGACTGTCCACAGCCCCATTACAGCTGGGAAAAGAGATCTCTTTAAAGATTTAACCTCTGGTTTTTCTGCGTGTTGGCTTCTGTTCATTTAGATAAATAAATAAAAGCTCTCATTAGTGTTGTGTAGTCAGCCTGCAATCAGAAACACACAGGGAAAATACTGACTGGCACTTGAACTACATACTGTGTTTTCTTACAAGGCAGTGTGGCAGTCCCTGCTCTGATAATAAGTAAAGAAGGATATTGAATCTTTATCTAAAAACTGTGCAAGAACTAGCTATTTCTGTGCTTTGGGTACCTGAATGGTGGAAAACCTATGGATAGCAAAATAGATCACAGAGGTTTAAAAGACTGAAAGATAGGCCAAGTGGTTGCTAAGCTTTAGATTTACAGCTCTCTTTGAAAAGACTTGACTGAAATCAAAATGACAAAGGATTTTTGCTTAGCATGTCTGCTCTGGTTTTGTGAGAAATCAAGTATCCTAGGCTGTGTCCATACCTATGTGCTGAACTCCTGGCAGAATATTCCTGGGGCTGGTTTCTATCTACGTGCCAGCAGTGGAGGTATTTTGTTTCACAGAGCAGGATAACAAAGGATGATACCTGTTCTAAATGGTGAAATCAAGAAACACCAGCAGTTTCAACTCAGTTTCATTTTAAAATAATATCCTTGAATTTGAAACCAGTGCAGCTGAAATTGAAATAAAGGTTTAAATCGAAGTTGATTGCCACTCCATGTGTTAGAAAATAAAGACAAGGTAGTTTGACAAGTAGATGCAGTTTGTTATTTTTGCTAATTGGTTCATTTACTTCTTTCTTTGAAAGTGCATGGCAGTCCATGGCTGCCTTTTCTGCTGCATGAACGCACAATGCTGCTTGTGTTTCAGTACAGGCCAGCTGAATAGGAGATCTAGTTAAGATCAACAGTGAGATCAGAGATTAGAACTTATTTAGAAAACATCATATAAAAACCAGCCACGTAAGCCCAATAGACAAAAATAATGTGAACAAAAAAACCTGAACTGAATTCATTATGATCTTTCAAGCAAGATAAGAGAAGGAATTAATTAGCCTAACCTTCAGGTGGAACTGCAAAGCATATACTTGTGAAAAACTACATGCCTCTTGCCTACATGGAAAAAATTTACTCCTTAGTGAGGGCTGAGATGTTCTCCAAGAGGCATCCTCCCTATATTCTCTCGAATCCACAGCCATGTCAGCTGTAATGCTTCGCTGGTTTCCTGTCACAGGCTTTCTTTATGATAGTGCCACCTGATAAAGAGGATTCTGAATTGCATCATCCAAAGTGAGATTTCCTTACCCTTGGCAATTTTTCTGTAGCAGATGTTAGAGAAATTACAATGCAACAGAATTACAGGTGTTCTCCTTTTCTGCCCAGACTTGATATTGACTTTTTAGGACTCAGTCCCCAGAGACTCAATGAATAAGTGGTTTTTAAAGTCAGTAGAGTTTCTCTCTTACTCTTAAAGCTAATGTATGTCTGTTTTAATGTGCATGAGCCAGTTTATAGCTCTCTCGCCTCTGGCTTTCTGTAGTTAACATTAGGCCATCAGCAAGAGGGGTGGGTATGAGAAAATTGCTCTTGAGATCCCTACAGTTATAAATTCTATCCCATTTGATAAACAGAGCAGAGATTACAGGTCTGAGGGACATGTATCTTAGCTGGTTTTTCCTCAAGCGTATACCCTAACATAGATGAGTTAGGGCTGAACATTTTGGAGCCGCACAGCTACCACATTTCCACTGGCATTTCTCCTCCAAATGAATAGCTGGGAGAAGGAGAAAAAAAAAAAAAAAAAAGAGGAGGTAAGGAGAAATGCCTGATTTTCTGTCGGTGACTTGTCCTTCAGAATGAAATTATCCCATCAGAGCATGAGTAAAGAAGAAATAAGATTTCAACTATTGTAAAGATATGAGTTTAAGCATCTAATGTAACTCCGTGCAGACAAAATAAGTTTTCCACCAAATACAAAGGAAGGAATAATGAGTTTAAGATTATAAGAAGGTAAAAAAGGCTGTCCTTGGTTGGAGCAAAGGACCATTCAACTCAGTGTGCTGTTTCCAGTAGTTGCCATATATGAACACTTAGGGAAGAGTACAAACAGCGTAAAAATAGGATTCTTCCTCTGATCGCTTTCCCTGCCCCAGGACTGAGCTAGATGCGTTTAGCAAATCTAAATAGATTTCTTTTCCATTAGGTTTTTCAGCCTTCCCCAGAGTCCATGTAAAATTTAGAATCTATTATGTCCTCTGGCAAGGAGTTCAACAAAGCTGTTATTCCTTATTTTAAGTGCCATCTTTTAGCATTTGTTTTCACCCTGGCTCCTGTCATCTCTTTTCTAAGATGAAAAGTCCTTGTTTACTTAGCTATTCTATGCTTGAAAGCATTCCACTCCTGTAATCATCTTCACTTCCCTTATTTGATTTTTTGGTTATTATCTTTATTTGAGGGGAAAGAGCTGCTCATAGTGTTGGAGATAGGGGCAGACACAAATTTAGATGGTATCTTATGACTCCAAGTTGGTGTCTAATATTTTAAAGATACTTGTCTTTTTCTGCAACTGTAACCAGTTCTGTTTTGTACTCTGATTCTCAGAGAGAGATTGTGAAGTTTGCATTTGAAGCACAGAAATGTTATAAATAAATTATGACCATATTAACTGAGTGTTTACAAGTCATAGCAAAAATCTTCAGACACTGCTCTACAAAGCAAAGCCTCTGTTTACAAAGATGAGAGTCCAAATAAACACTGCAGTGAAATTTTGTCAACATCAAGTTTATTTTTTCTCAGAATCAAAACTTGCTACTAGCTTTCAACTTTGTCACAGAGAAGAGTAGGTGAATTTTCAGGACAAAATAGGGAATGAATAGCTAATAAACTGATGGAAATTTTAAGATTGCAGGAGCAACCTCTATGTTCTGACCATTAATGCAACTTGGCTTCAAAGTCAGCTGTGTACGTCTGAAATTTTTACACAGCTTTTTAATCTGCACAAGGTGTTGCTTGTTAAAGCTGAAAGTAGAATCACCTCTGAATTTTGCATGGCAGTGCACAAAGCAAACAGACAAAAAAAGGGTACAAGAAGATCTAATTAAGTCTTTAAATATTCAGGAGCTCTTACCTTGCTTCAGGAATATAAGAAATGTGGTGTTCTGCAGAGGTTTGCACTCCCTGTCTCTGTTGCTCTCTTTATAGAAAGCTTTCTCACAAGTATATAGGTGAAATATACCCGAAGTTAAGATACCTTGTTCTTGCAGACGTGTCCTTGTCTGACTATGCTTTGAGAAGGAAAATTTTCTGCTTAGATTGCGGTGCTGGAGCTCTTTGTGTTGTTTTCTATGTACTCATCTGGTGTAATCTTCCTATATCAAGAAGAAAATAAATCAGTCTAGTTTCTGAACACATAACTGTATGTCTGTCAGTAGGAAGAAGGAGATTATGCAAAGGAGAGGATATGCTCCATAAAAGTTGCATTATCACTAGGTAGACTTTGGTGGACACCTGGAAAGACTCACTTCTTAAAGTTACCTATATACAGCTGTCCTCTGTTGTTTGGCTTAGACATTTATGTCCCATTTCCAGAGAAAGTGGTTCAATGGATGCACTTGATTCTGTTAAATAATTAGATTAGACATCTAGTCTACATTCCCTGGCTGCACACAGACTTAGTCTTGGTGTGTCATGAGAGAATTACAGTAAGTGGGCGGATGAAGAAATCTCTGGCCAGTATGATGCCATGAAAGACAGATCCTTGAGTAATCTGAGTTATTCACAGTGGCTTGAAGATCTTGACTCTCTGGTATATAGCTAACAAGGAATAACAAAAGGAGACCCTCTGTTTCTCCTTCACATCAAGCTCCTGTATCCTAAACAAAGTAAACGCTCTAGTGCACAAGAAGGATGCACAGCTGCCCAATTTGCAAATCATCCATGTGATTACAGCAGCCTGTATGCATTTGGCTACCTTCAGCCTGTAATGAAGGTACTGGATTCAAAAAAGCCATAGGATCCATGATGTGACATCAAAGCGGTGTAGTGGCTAGGGTTCATGCTCTGACTGATACTCACATAAGCATTCTCACCCCATCTGAGTTGTTAGCGCAGCAAACACATCACATTTACTGTTGCTGTACCAATGGTTTTGACCGCAGTGACAAATCACATCTGCTGCTTAACTGCATGTGTGAAGATACAGCCGAGTTCCTGCTCAACAGGGAATGACAGCCTGCTTCAAGTCTCTACACATCATTTTTCAGATTGCACACAGTGATAAAGAGGACCCTAATATCTTCAATGTAGGGGACAAAGCAGCAAATAAATTCCTGATTATAGAAGACAAAGCTCTTAGCTGCTGCCCTCAGGATTTGGGAAGAGTTTAGTCAGGGCAGAGGAAGAGTACTGAAAAAGGCAGAAGCAAATATGGGACTGGAAGAAATAGAAGAGGTAGGAAAGGGTATTTGTTGGGTAACAGTCTCTTGGCAAACTCTATAAATGTGACTCTGCTTTATACCTGACACTGAACGGCTTTTTCCCCCACTCAGGTTAAGAGCTAAAGATGCCAGATTTCTACTGTGAAATTGCAATGAATGGAGGATGTATGCATATATCAGAAAGGGGTAGATCACTCTCTCTGTGGACCTTCCAGCATGAAACCCAGGATAAGATTCATTACCATAAGTATCTCTTCCAAAATATGTTAGAAAGTCTATTTTCAGAGTGCAAAACTGCAGTAAAGCAGCCATTTCCCAAGCAATTTCCCCTGTGTTTTAGAGACAGTAGGAATACATGGTTGTGTCTGTTTGGGATGTTAAAGGAACAGCTTATGTCTCCAGATGTGACTGAAGCAGTGGGAATTATTTTGAAGTAATGAATTTGGAAGAAAAGAATGGAGAGAGAGGGTTCTGTCACAGATGAAGGTCTTAAAGAAGGAGAGGAGGATACTTAAAGAAAAAGTGAGACTGCCAGAAAAGGCAAAGGCAGCATCTTGTATGACCTTTCCTTCATGATCAGTGGGACATCTTCTCAGAGTGATGTAGTCTCCTTTTTATTTTTTAGAGCTCCCTCCACCATCCAGTGCCCTCTTGCCTCCCCTCTCCTGCTCTGTAGCAATTTACTGTGCCAGGGAGAAAGCCAAAGAACAGCAGGATGACAGTGTTTGGTGCATCGTGGAATCCAGTGCCATCTACACTGAAATAAGTGTAAAGAGTGTGATGGGTTCATCTGGATGTGTCCTATGGATTGTGATCTCATACTTCCCAGCATCCTGTTTATAAAGGTACTGGGTTTTTTTTACCCCAGGTGATTCTTGTTACATTTTAGTTATAAGCTCCTTAAAAATGGAGGCTAAGTTCACTATCTAATTTTCATTGGCAATGCTAGATGCTACTAAAACAATTTAAGGTGACCTACTAATTTTCAATTACAGTAATTTGCTTAATAGGATGAAATGCAACATTAGGATTAAAAGTGTGATTTTTTTCCTTTATGCTAATGTTTGGGAAATATTAACAATAATCTTACAGTTGAGAACTGCTTTTCTCAGACTTCTGTATTGTTTTATGCTTCATTTTGTGACTGTCCTTGATTTGTTCATATCAGAAAATTAAAATTCTTAAGAAGTTCCGTGCATTATTTTTAGTTCTGAAATGGTTGCCATCCTAAATTGGGTAGAAAAAAAAGAAATATAATGTCTTGCTCAGAGCCAAATTGCTATATTTTTTTAACATATCCAGTGTCAAAGTAGGCTGGAACATAACATTTTCTTGCTTAATTTTTTTTAGCATAGATTACTTATAGTATTCAAGCATGCCCCCTCTATCTGGTGATTTCAGAGTGCTGACCTGAACAAGAAATAGAACATCACTCCTTCATGGACTGACTGGTGGGTAGGAACAAACTGTAGCAAAATGTAACAGCAGAAATAAGTGCTCTTGCAAAATGTATTCAAGTATGTGCTAGTGTATGATAATTTCCTAAAATACTTACATTGCAAAGATAGAGTTAAATTTTGGAGTTTTTGTTAAAATCCTCTCTGGAAAATATGGTCCTAAGTAATTAAAGAAAACACAGATTATTTAGGTAGCATTCTTAATTTTTGAACTGAAGCTCTTTAAGGAAAGTCTGTGTAAAAAATACACATTATATACAAAGAATCACCCTAGTAGTGTGATTTGAATAACTGAATAACTAAATAAGTGTTTCTCACCTGGCAATGCTTTTGGATTTAAATGTACCTCTTCTCCCATTTACAAGCATAAAAGAGACTGAATGGTCACTACCCTGTGATATATTTGGGTGAAAGGCATCAATTTCCGGTGTTGGAGGGTCATGCCTTTTGACTGGACCCAAAGACCTAGTGCTAAATGGTTTTGATCTGCTTTCTTCCTAGAAACATGAATTCAGCTAGTGGAGGAGTTCAGATCTGTCTGATTTTATGTGCGACATCAGGATGACTTGGATAGGGAGTGAAAAACACTGCTGGGAAAGCTTCTGTATATATTCTTAAGGGGAAAAATAAGTGCTTATCTGCTATGTTTAATTGAGTTGGGATTGTAATTGTTCAAGTTTTCATTCCTGATTGCTTTTGTAAGGGGAACAGTGTTTTCCGTCTGTTTAGTCTTCCTGGGCTTCACCGTGTGCATTAATCTAGCTTTATGAAGGATTTACATTTTATATTTTTTCATCATATTATTTTCATAAAAAATCAAAAAGGTCCACAAATAAGCCCATCAGGCAATGCTATGAACAGTTAAAAGGAAAGGATAGCTGTTATAGTAAGGATTTGTAAACTGAGTGTAACAAGGTTGGCAAGAAAATTCAGAAAAGTACTTATGCTCTCAAAGGGTAACTAATGGTTTAATAGTAGATTACATGCAGAAAAGAATTGATATAAAAGTTTACAGGATGCTTTTATTCCCCAATGGAAAAGCACAGAAAAAAAAAAAAAAAAGGAGAAAGAGATCAAAAGTATGAAAAGAGTTTTAAAGGTAGCAAAATATACGTCAGGGAAACGAGTAATTGTTCAATTTAAGCAACTGTTTTAATAGACCTAAAGGACTTCACTTGACTTGTGACCTTCCAACACAAGCCAAGTTTTTTGCAGGCTTTTTTAATGGATAATAAATGTATGTTGGACAAGTAAGTGCATCTAGTATTTGGAAACAGAAAATCTTATGGTGAAAAAGATAGTGGCTGATGTATAGTAGTAGTGGTTGATATCAATGGATAAAAATAAATGGATTAGTTCTGAAAATCAGGGTGAATACTGTTGTGGAAATATACTGTGAAATCATGAACTGAGTGATGTGGAACGAATCTACATGTGAACAAACTGAAATCTGTCTTTTTAAATTATTTAGCTGTATATCTCCTTTCCTATCTATCTATACCAACATATGCACATACAGTATTAAAGATAGGGGGAGAGTCCGGAGTTTAAAGGAAATCCCCCATGGTCATAAACTAACCTGCAGCATTTGAAAAATACGAAGAAATGTTACTTGAGGAAAAATTGTTCTGTAAATAACTAATACATAGTGCTGTATCTTCTGCTGAAACTGTTATTGGCTGTAACTGGCCACAGAAACTGCACTGACTGCGCACTTTCATGTTTGTGGCAGTGTTTTATTTTGGGTTTTTTTTAATTGTGTATTTTTTGAGATATTTGGTATTTCATGTTTTTGATATTTCCCACATTTATAGATTTTTTTTTCAAGGATTCTGAAAAAAAGAAAAAAAATATATATATATACCAGGCCAGGTATTTACATCAAGCCTATCTTACTATGCATCTTCAGCACAAAAAGGAGAGAAGGAATATCGTCATCATTTTGACTGGGAGCTTAAGAAATTCCCCTAGAAAAATGAAGTATAACCTGGATTGGGATTTCACAAAATATGGATAATGAGACAATGTTAAACATTCTCTTAATGAATCAGAAAATAGGAAATAAGTAGAACATTTGGGGAATAGAACCAGATTTTGATGCAGAATAATTAATTTTTAAATGGTCAAAATATATATTTGAATTAACCAATTTTCACTAAAAGTGAATATTGACTTTGTCAAGTTGTTTCAGTCAACTTATCCCCTTTATTTCTTCTTTCATCTCAGAACCAGCCATGCGAAAATTGTTGTTACTTTATACAAAGCATTGAAAAAGTTTCTTTTCATTATGTGAAAAAGTTAATAGCTAATTAGAGGGACTTCTTTAGTAAAATAAATAAACAAAACTGCATCTAAGTGAGTTTCTAGGGACAAATTAACTGCTGGATTCATTGGAGTTATATCACAGTGAAGGAAGTTCTTATTACTTTAAACAAATTATTCTGTCCAACTAGGTGTTAATGATATAGTAGTGCAAAGTAAATAGGCATATAATGGGTTAAATTTAATGGAAAGTCAATATATTGCCATGGTTTAAAATTTTTGTTATTCAAATTCATTAAGCAAGTATGGTGGGAAAGGAGAAGTGCATTATGCTTTTTAGTGAGCACTGGAATTAAAAGATTTAAAAGCTTCAAAATCTAACTATCTCTAAATTAACTAATAAAAAAGTCAGAATTTTTTTTCTTCTTTTTTTAATTACCATGTGATTAAAAAAAAAAAATTTGACAAAAGAAGTATTTTCTTCTGCCTGAACACAGTGTTGTTGCATGGAGAAATTTCCATCTAACTGAAGTATGAGCCCTGAAAGTTGCATTTGGTAAGGTATTGATTATTTCCTTTTTAAAAAAATAGCAAAATACATCATCTATCACTGACATTCACAGAACATTAACTAACTTTTAGTTTATCCAAATTTATCCTTAGGTGCAAGTCATTTTTAAACCTTGCATTAGTCGATCAAGTCCACCTTGATATTCAGATCATCCATTTTACAGGTTTCCCTTGGTGCTGTTTGTCAGAACTTTTAAACTCACTTGAAAATTTGTGTACACCATGGTGAGCTCCATATATCAATTGCCATTTATTCTTTTTCTATGTTTTTTTTTCCCCCTCTACAGTCATTCTCTCCTATTTTTATACATACTTCCTTCTTTTTGATATGATTCATGAAGACTATTTTTAAAATATATGGTGATCATTGTGCGTCATGAAGATGAGCTCCATTACCCATGTTTTGTGGTGTGAGATTATGAACTGTTTTGAGAAGATGCTATCCTCCTTTTTCTCTGTACCAGTAAATCTCATGTATCACTTCCACAATCACATACATCTCCTCAGATTCCAATGCTTCTAGGACCTTTGTGGCCAAAGTGTGACATAGACTTAAAGCAACTGTAAAAGTAAAATGATACTGGGTTTAATCAATTGATAAGAAGTTCCTAAGAATGGATCTTACCCATTTTTCCCTCTAAAGTCAAATTGAGTAAATCTTGCATTATATATTACCACCAACTTATTTTGAACTTAGGTACGCTTTCAAAGAGCTATTATTTATAAACTGTTTTCTTGCTTTGCTACTTTTTGTAATGGATCAGGATGAAGAACTATTGAGGATGTATAGGAAACTGGGCTACTTGCTGGCTTGGGAGCAATCCATATTAGCTACTGTCTACTTCATCTCCTCTTATTGTTTGGTGTGGAAATTAACTCCAATACCTATGGTGCCATGGAAAACATAATCTGTTATTTTAATAATTTGTAGATCAAATAGCTCAACTCTGGGAAATGGATTCCAATAAAAGCTCCATTTTGTCATGCTGGGCAGCAAATCCATGTTATAGAAACCATCCCCATTATTCATTGGTATTTTCCTAACTTAAAATTTCCTTCAAGTAGTGTTAACATTTGATGATGGAAAATGAAGGCCAATAAGCTGTAGAGTGTACGTGCTTTGTAAAATGAATTGGCCTCTTGGGAATAGAAGAGCTACAACTTCAGTGGTAACAATTATGTTTTTATGGCCCAAGACAGAAATAAAATGTTGAAATGGGAAATTAATGCAAAAGCTTAGTAGGAAAATTATCAAAAGCTTAGAATCTGAGCATGTAAAAATCATTGTAATATATCAAACCGTCTGTTTATGAACGATCCGTTACATAGAAGATGAGAGTTATAAATAAGGTTATAGTTTCCCATTTTCCTAACATCAAATACTGGCTAAAAATCTTTTTATTAAAAATGTGCATTGTGTGGGTTCTACTTCCTTTTTGCTCAGGTTCAATTTTCCTCATTGCCTAAGGTAATAACCGAACAAAGAACAATTCATGAATCAAAGATAACTCAAATTTCTAGTTTAACAATGGATAGATAATGATAGACCATATGGATATGAAGACATATTATTTGGACACTGTAAGCTTCAAAGTAATTTATGATACAATATTAGATGTGATACTTTTGTTGTCAATCTGCAGAAGTTATCAAAGCAAGAAAGCAAGAATTAGCATGAGATGAGAGTGGCTTCCTAAAAGAAGTACCTTAAAGAACATCTGCAAATCCATACTGTGGTAATGCTTGAAATTTTATATAGATCTCTGCTGGCCAGTGCTGGCTAGTGTCATCTTGCTTTTTTTTCCTTTTGTTATGCTGTTTTTCATTTGAATTACAGGGAGTCTATGATGGCTGCAGC
Organism: Atrichornis clamosus; assembly: GCA_013400975.1. NCBI lineage: Eukaryota > Metazoa > Chordata > Aves > Passeriformes > Menuridae > Atrichornis > Atrichornis clamosus. The sequence goes on along the minus strand of WBMZ01002469.1, from coordinate 32,549 downwards.
AATTAGCAATAGTGTATACAGGGCTGTAATATGCTTCATAAGCTTTATTAATAAAGGCTTCCGTAAAATCCAAAATTGTATTAAAAATTCGCAGTTAACTCACTACCCATAGGAATGAAATACATCATTTTTTGGTTTATTTAATCTGATTAAACTTTTCACGCTCTAGTATCTGCATGCATATTTCCATGTACAGTGTGTACATATGCCATGTGCAGGATAGAAAACCCATTTTTAAGCTATTATAAGCTTCCAGTTATTGAGAAATAAACCTTTGGTTTTCATAAATGCATGGCAGATACCATTCACTGGTGCACATCTGACATTATATTTGTGCTGGAAAGACTGCAGTGTGTATCAGAACGGACAGAAAAATATTAATTGTTGTGTCAGAGAGCTCCCATCTCAACTCAGGCTGATGCTACTGTACTCAGTTTTGTATAAGCACATTAAATCAAATAAGCAAATAAAGGATCTCTAGCCCTACTTAAAATATTTAGAAGTATGAATGATGGAACTAAAAGATGTTGTGGCTTCCCAAGGTCTGGAAGAATGTTTGTGTCAGAGTGAGAAATGGAAGACGCACGTATCAATAGCTCCTTACACTTCAGCATCGTGACAGCACATGAATAATAAAGAAACACTTTTCAGGGGAGACAAGTTCCTACAAAATTTTAGGGTCCTAAAAAAGGCAAAGGGATTTTATGCTTTCTGGACAGTGCCTGGGGAAAGATCAGCACTTTCAAACAGGATCCACTTCAGTCAGCAAAATGAGTAGGGAGGTGCCAGAAGCCAATGCTTACTTATTGTCCATTTAGACAGTATTAGGTGAGGGAAACTGTTGAGATGAGGAAGTCGTTTTAAAACTCAAATCTTAGAACTTCACAGGCAATCCCTTGAAAACCATGGCCTGAGATGCTGCCTTGTTAATAGATATCTACTTAGACTGTCTGAAAAGCAGACAGTTTTCAAAAAATGTTAGGTGGTTGCTTTGTTTTTTTATTCAGCGTGTGACTGCAGTCCCTGATTTGCACTTTCAGGCTGAAAGTGATTCTGTTCATAGCATACGGGTGACTAAATTCTGCTTAAATCCCTTCAGAGACATAAACTGGGATAAGGATCAGGGAAATTTAGGGTTTACCTTTATTGTTTGAAGTGTGTCCTGTCTCTTCTGGAAGGAAAGACATAAGGGTAAGTTAAAGTCCCTTATCTCTGTCTAAAGTCATTTTTCTATCTGTTGAGCTGTCCTGACCACTGATTGCTGAAGAGTTTTCTACCAGTGGGGAGGCTATGCGTAATTTAAGGAGTCTGTGTAAGTGATTAATCTTTAATTTTGTGAGCTGACAATTCTGTTTATTTGAAAGAATAAAGAAACATGGTGTTAACTTTGCAATAAAATTGGAACTGCTGCTGAAAATTGCCAGTTGAGCAATGGTCAGCCCAGTAAGTCAGAAGGCAATTTTCCAACAGCCAGATTAGTGTTAGTTTTGTGGGAAATTTTTCATCTCTGTAGTTTCTTGTTATGCACGTAGTTCATAAAAAAAAGAGAGCTATAAGCAGATACAGTAGAATCCATGATCAATAGATGGAAAATAGTAATCACCCCAACGTCGATACATTCAGCATTATGTGTTTAATGGGAAGCTGTTACTATTGATTTATTTTTTTAATTCACCATCCCTTAAAATGGCTTGCATTTTTATAATACCATTTTTTTGTCGATATGTTTCACCAACTGCTTATGTCTGATCTGTGTAATAGAGTCTCCGTGCTAACACAGATCAAAGTATATCAGATGTTTCACAGTGCACAGCTTAATGAAATGTGACTTACATAATTTTTAGCAATTTAAGCATCTGGCAAAGTGTCATCCAGGGGTGCTGGTGGCAGACATTCAGGTGGAACACTGAGCACACTTGACTGAGGTCTTTGAAAGAAGGTCTGGGGCCACCCTCTCTCAGTGGACCATGAAGGGGCTGGCTCACACAGCCATGTGTCCGCCAGGCCACTGCGGTGGAATGAAAATATCTGATTTTGAGATTCATGGTCTTTTAAGGCTTTTGTCCCCTCCCTAAAGGCTAAGTGATAGAAACCCATTACATTTTATGGGGCCAGCTCTGACACCATCTCTTATTCTGAGTAGTGCCCAACGTCATCATAGTCACTCTGATTTTCTCCTGTGGCTTTGAGAGAAAAGCTTGAGAGCAGATTTTTTTGTTCTTCTTTTGTTGTGTTAAAGCATGAGGCAAAATCTTCAGTACCAATTATTTATCTAGGTGGAAGTTATGTTGGCCTTGCACTAATGCTGTCTGCCAACCCTCCTTTAGAACAGCAGTAGAGGACTTAGTCTATTATTTAAGGGAAGAGAAGAGATGTGTTTCTTTTTGTCTCGCTACAGTAGTTCAGGAGCCCTTGAGAAACAATACTATTCTTCACTTCAAATCACTCCTTAAACACGGAAGAAGTAATCTTTGCTGCAACCATGTGGGTTTGCTCTTTCCTGTGAGCTGACTGTTAATCAACAGGCTCTTCATTTCTATTGGCTTCACAACTAGCCTAATCAGTTCATTACTGAGCTTAACTAAAGTGTTCTCTTCCACTCTTCAAGAAGAATACTTCTGAAGCAAGCAGATGGGCACTTGACTGCCTTTGCTCTCAATGTGTACTGTGTGCTGCACTTTAGATGGATGGCTGGCAGTGATCCCAGCTCTTCCCTTCCTGAGGTCCTATATTGCTACAATTCACATGTGTGGCTACTGAGATTTTACATGTTCATTAAATAATGCAAGACTAAGAAAGATACATATATGCATGCAGACACAGAACTTTAAAAAATGGTTCTTACAGCAGTTTAACTTTTAATACTATTGAACAGATGAAGACTGAAAGTAAAACATTTATTGGAGAAAAAATGTAAGGGTAAATTGAATATTTCTGTCAGTTTTTCTCTGCTTTCTAGGTCAGCATCTCATACAGAAGACTAATTCGTTATGACAGGTAAATGCATTTTGCTGTCTAATTGTTTGAAATAGCATGATAGCAGCCATATTGCTACAATAAGCTTGCTTTGAAGATTGAGCTAGATATATTTTTATTACTTCAGTATTAACCTCTACAAATTGTCCTTCCCTCATCCAACAGAATTTCAGTATTTTTTTCTCACTCATTTAAAAAAACAAAACAACTATAGAAATCTATTCACACATAAACACACATACACGCCTCTTTGCAGGAAAAATCTAAGCATCAAGACATTATTGTTATTTTATAAAACATATATGCAGGTCAAAAGACCAGTAATCACCACCTGTGGATTCAAGTCCAGAATTCTTACATTGTAGCTCTGGTGTTTGATATTCTTCCATTCATTAACAAGGAGTAGCTGTTAAAAAAACTTCAGTTGTATTTCAACATCAGCAAGTTACCTTGTAGACAAATAGTATTAAAAATGCTTTAGCAGTAATAGCGTTTTTTTTCTCATCAAGGCAATGAAAAGTCTCACAGTTTGCATTTTGATGTTCTTGGAGGTCTTTTCAAACCATGATTGTTTGATTTTATATAAGCAAATGCTACAAACAAGAGAAAAAGAAATTATGTCCTCTGTCTATTTCTTCAGAATGTTTGCCATTGAAAGCTGGTTTACATCTAGTGTCGGGAAGAACTTGCAGATATATTATGAAGCAAGAAGGGAGTTTTTGATGGCATAAGGTGTATCACTTAAGCTGGTAATTCTTTCATTTTCACAGTAATAATTTAGGTAAAAGAGTAAAAGTAATAAAAAAATAGCACTGTTAGCAGACATGCCTTATCATACACTGTGTAAGGTAGAAAAGCAGACTATTCTTTGTCTGTTTAGAAAGGCAAATATTTTTAGAAACATGTAAATTTCCTAACTTTTAAGACATTAGGAAAGTATATCCTGATAAAGTCAAAATGGAATTATCAGAGCATTTCAGAATGAAATATTTTGTTTTTCAGTAGAGAATTTCTTAGAATTATTTTAATGTCATGCAATATAAGATAAAATGGTTTTTAAACTCATGTTTGAGTCAAATTTTAAGCGTTTCCTCCATAAACTTTTCTTTAATGGAAAACCATTTACTACAAGTAAGTAAGAAATACAGCAGCTGCATTCAAATGCTTTCAGTCAAACGCAGATGTGTTGGTTTTGTATAGTGCATCATCCTGATCTAGAAAAGTAGAACTCGATCACATGAATCCTTCTTCAGAGAAACTCTGATTATTGCTCTTTAGATGAACTTCAGCGTTCTTCATCATTTGAGGTCTGATCCAGAGCTCCTAGTGTTCAACAGGAGTATTTATTTGGGCTTCCATGGGCTTTGGATCAGGAGGTGAAAAGAAGTTCCACGTCTCGTTATCCAGTGACGACAAGCGGGGTTTGTTTCAAAAGGTGAAGCAGATATTGATCTGCTGTGTGAAACTCTATTACATGGTCTTCTAAACACTTGGACTAAGCCCTGGAATAGTTGTACAAAGTTCTGACTTAATATGCAAGTCACATTGGCTGACCAAGTGTGAACCTAACAATCCACTGAAATTTTATAGCCTACAAATTCTGGCTAACCTCTTTAACCTTATTTCTTGCCTACCTAATCAATAAATATTGTGGTGGTATGTCTTTGTTTGGTGGCAGATTCTACTAGGTGTGGGTGTGAGAGGTTTCTATGTGCTTACTCAGAGAAAGCACAATTTCAGAATCGGTCTGAAGTGGCTCCAGTATAAGCACCTTGCCCCCTTGACTCAAGGCTTCTCCACAGTGCATGTGAGAATGTAATTTTGCAAACCTGAAGGTGAGAAGTAGAAGCTAGTCTGGACCTGGGGTTTTCTAGATACAGGAAGGGCAAAGAAATGGCAGAGCTACTTAGAGAACAAGGGCAAAATTGGAGAATGATGGCTTTTCTGCTCCTGCTGCCCTGGAAAAGATAGAAAGGGATAAGGATACTGTCTCAGCTGGGTCTGCCAACTTGAGGGAGACTGGGAGTAGGTGCCCTGGATCACAGCCTAACCCTTACCTCAGCCTCAGCAGTGGCAGCAGCAGACCTGAAGTTTTTTTCAGGATTGCTGCCAATACAGATGATGTTTGTACAATGGCTATTGCTGTTTTCCTCATCTGTTTCTTGAAGCAGCCACCCACTATTTCTGTGCCTAAAGCTCACTCTGTTCTTCCAGTACTAATTCCTTTTTCATTTTGTTTTTCTTTCAGAGATATTCAACACTCATTTATTTCCTTGCAAACTCAGCTGAAAAGACACATAGTTTTTAAAGGCTTTAAAATACAATCTGGTGATTGATTGTGATGTTTCAACTGTTCCTCCTCTATTAATATTGTAATTACATTGCTACTTGTAGGAAAAATAATTAAAAATACAAAAATCAGTCTGGTTCAGAGATCTTGAAGTCCATCAAAGATTTCACGGGGCTTTAGTTATAGAAAAGCTGTGAAGGTTGGCAGGAAACATTCTCAAAACAAACATTTTACAAAGAATCAGTAACAACTTAATCCACATTAATTAGGACAGCAACATTATAAGCATAATTATATAATGGTGTTAAATGTGAAAGCTTCTTAACATTTTGCTCAGATTGTGTTGAATAATGATGTACTTAAATAATGTCTTTTTTGGTTCAGTAAATATTTCCTCATTATATAGGATTACATCTACAAAGTGTGGAAGGTAAAAAGCACTTAACATGAAATTCTAAAACAAAATTTTAATTTACAAAGGATTGGGGTTTCCTTATACTTTTCTTATTAGAATAATTTCTAAAAATTTCAAAATTCATATATCTTTGAAGTCATTCATTTTTATTTATGTTCACATTAGTGTTCATTAAAAAGTTCCAGCATAATAAAATGTTTCCTAGGACTTTTATTTCTTTCAGTGATATATGGTCAATTTCCAGAGGAGTCTTGTCTGTTTTACAGAGAGAAAATGCCTGAAGTCACATTGGGGCATCTTCCTTCAAAAGAAATAATAAAATTGCCATGAAAACCAAACCTTTGTGTAACCAGTATATTTTGACAATTCTGTTTGCTTCAGATGTTCAAAATTATCACTGTAAGCAGGTGTTAGGCAGGTATAGCAAAAAGAATCTTTTTTCCTCCACTCATTTTATATGAAAGAATTAGAACAAAAAAAAAAAAACTAGAAAGATTGATTTTTGCAGTCTGTGATGCAGTAATTCAGTAAAATTGAAATCTGACATTTGTTGACTTGAGATTAGCAGCAGTCAGCCACAGGGAGAAAACTACGCATTATACACTTTTCTTTCTGATTTATGTTCCTAATCCCTGTAAAATGTCAAATTGAAGGTGAGAAAGAGCAAATCTCCTGTGCAAGAATGTAACGAGAGAAACTCTTGCCATGTGACTGGCAAATACTTGCAGAACATCATTTTTGCTGACAGGGGAGCAGTGATGTTGTTTTCATGCTGGTAAATCCAAACACAGCAAATGAATTTTGGTGACATTTACTGCTCTGATCTCAGGTTTTCTTCTTCCAGTCTCATGTGTAATACTCTCTCCCTGACTCCCTGTTCCGAGGCAACATACAGTGTGGATGCACTGAAGTGTGCTGTTTGGGCAACTTCTTTCAGGCTAACTCCCTCAAGAATAGCTGCCATACAGCTTGTGCTTCATTGTGTAGTTATAAAATAGAGCACACATTGTGCACGGCCAGAAGAAACAAAAAAATTAGCTAAGTCAAGCACAACTGGCTTATAACCTTTCACACCAACACCCCCCGCCATCCTTTGTTTAAGGCAAACATCTTAATGATTACTGAACTGCCTCTGAAGTATGAATCTAACTAACACTAACAGCAGGTAAGTGCTGCCACAGAATTGATGCAGGCTATACAATTCTTATGATCTGCTGGATATTAGTATGTTTTGAAGGCAGGATAGAGCACTTCTGTTCTTTACTTAGTCCTACCTTTCTGTTTGTTTAATATGAAAAAAAATCTCTTTATCATATTTTTTCTTTCAAAAAAACCCCACAAAACCGAGTGTGTGTTTGAATTCCTCTTGCTTGTTTACTTCATCCTTTTTGCACTTAGTATGATTTGGATAGACAACATATTTTCAACAACATTATTATGTGTTTGCGTGTTAGTGGGTGTTTGTGAAAAGGCTGATTTGTTTAATGTTGCTCTAAATGGCTTTTCTCCTTTATGTTGTGAGAACTCTTAATTTTTGCCAGAAGAGAAGGGGAGAACTTTACAAACCCAGCTTTTTTTCTTCAAGTTAGATCCTAGGTTTCTGCTGAGAAATCTATTTCAACAGAGGCAAACTGTTTCCACAGAAAATCACCTTATAAAAACCACAGTTATTCATCAGAAAAAGTTTGGATGGAAACACTTCATACAGTCTCATTTCCTTCTGCACTAACAGCTATCTTCAATGCACAGATCTTTGAATGCCTTCCAGTTATATCCCTCAAAGATTAGAGGTGTACCCTTCCCTAACAGTTGCCTCATTTGCAACTGCCTGATCAACACTCAACCCTCAAGCACAAGTTCAGTGTTTCATAACATTAATTTCTTACAGCTAATTTAAAATCTGGGAGAATTGAAGACATTCTCTTGAAGCAGCAATTATGTAGCATCTATTACTTGTATATTTTTTAAGTTATTCCCTATCTTATCAGTTTACAAAAAAAAAAAAAAGGAACAATGAAGAACATATTTAATGGTGCCTGCCTTTTTTCTTTTCATGATAACAATATTATTTTCAAAATTCTATTTATAATCTTTTAATACATTAATTTTATTTAATGTAGATTTAGTATTTACATTACTTCTCAATACTATAGCTAACGGAAACTAAATAATTCTAATTCTCGGTTGCAACAGTCCATCATGCAATTTTATACACACTCTTCATTGTGCACTCTTCAGTAGTGAGATAGTACAATATTATAAGATAGGCATGATTTGAATGACTTTTTTACTGATGGCTAATGTGGTGTTCATTGTTGTCATTAAATTATTTCTAGATACTGTGTGCATGGTATAAGGTTGTTACTGGGATGAAAGAAAGAGATTAACAGGGAGCATTAATAGGACTTAGTTTTCATCAAGAAATTGATGTGTGTTTGACGATAATGCTTTTACTTCTAAATTTAGAGATTTTAAAACACCTATTTTCTAAAAACAACTACAAGAAATATAGCAAAATGGAAGAGTAGAAACTACTGCTGCTAAAGTCAAATGCAGTAGGTTAGGTCTGTGGCTCATTTATCAGCAGTGGAATCTTTCACCAATATTCCAGAAAATTACAGATTCTGCACAGTCTCCTTAGCTTTGTCTCGTTCAGACCGTATTCCCCCCAAAAATAGAGGACAGAATTACACAGGAAGATACAGTTGTTTGGTCACATTTTCCATGTGCACAGAGCTGGGAAGAAATGTTGCACTGAGCATAACTCTTTGAGCATCTTTTTTGAACCCAAATGAACATGTTCTGTTGAACGGTACGGTGTGCTGGTTTGAGAGATTTGGTGCTTTCATGCACGATGTGACTGCCATCTCATGTCGAGGTGGATGACCATGCACACATTTCCTGAGTTTTCTCTGCAGTGTTAGCAGGCCTTCTACTAACTGATACCTTTGCTCTTAGTGGCAAGGAGAGTGAGGAATCTTTGCACTGAATTGCTACGGCATACCTCTGCCTTTAAATTTCACATATTTTGCGAGTCGTCCTTCTAAAGAATAGTGTTATTCAGTGATCACTCAGGGCTTGCTACATTTGTCATAAAAGTTTTATCTAGAGTTAAGGACTTTTGCTAAGTCTGGACCTCAAGAGACGTGAGATTGGCAGAAGTAACTGCTGCTCTATGAAGTCCCATGGCTTGTACAGCCAGAAAAAAAAAAAATTAAAAACCTGGCTTAATGACTGACAGAGAAGAAATACCAAGTCTTGTACAGGATGAGAAAGGGTAGGCACCATCTGCTACTCTGTGGAGTAGGATTATAAAATACGTCAGTCATGCCATTGCTGAGAAAAGCAGAGAAAATGCTGCATCTCACTGCATCTGTTATCACAGGTACAACTTCCAGGGTAGAAAAAAAGTGCCTGATACAGTGCAGAGAAGCTGCTGCTGGTGGTTATGTGAGCCTCAGAACTCCTGAACATTCAAGATCTAGATTCCAGGGATAGTCTCTATCCTGATGGAGGAGGAAACATACAGAGAAATGCAAGGGATATCTAATATTTACCTTAGTCTTTGTCAATAGAGAAAAGATTAAATATTTCTAGTCTAAGACATTTTTTTTCCCTTGTGATATCATATCCATTCTATTCCTAGACTAATGGCTTCATGTACAAAGAATTTGAAAGCTCCTTGACTTAAAAGTTTTATGGGTGTTGGAAAAGTTATTCATTCTGCATCTACTCAGAGGGGCAGATGTTTAATATCCATGACATTTAGGTTCTCAAGAGACATGCATTCAACACAGGCATCAGTGCTATTGGAGGCATGCTTTTGGCCAAAGACAGTCTGGCCAAGGTCAGAGGATGAAAGGTCAAATTTTCCAATGGCCAATGTGCAGAGAACAAGGCAGATAAAAGGGTCTGGGGTGCTCAGTGCAAAGGTGCGTGTGATACCCAGGTGAGTCCTCACAGTGCTCTAGAAAAAGTTTATCTATTTTATTCTTCTTTGATAAGGCCTGGGCCAGTGATGTCATGCTGTTAACATCAGAAAAACTGAAAGGTGGAGATAATACCAACTGAGATAGAGATAACGACAACAATAACAACCTAATTTCCTACAGCAGTTTAGAGTCCTTTGAGGGATGCAATTTGGAGTACTTTTGTAGGATGCTTTGTGCATATCTTGTCATCTTCTATTCTAGCCTCCTACTGCATAGATTTCTGTATACAAGACTTGATGATTAAATTTTTGAGTTTCCAGAAATGCCATTTTACTGATCACTGGGAAGAATGTGGGTTCTCTTCTTCCATCCATTCTTAGTGAATGACAGAAATGCATGAGAAGTAAAAGGAATGATATTGACTTCATATTTGACTGTGGCGGGGGCACTGGTTCATGCTGTAAGCTTCATAAATTTGGGAAGGCTAAAAAGAGAAAAGAACAACATTTTAACTGTTTTTTTCCTGCTGAAGAGCTTAGTTTTATCTTCTTTCACAGTTATAGCATATCCAAACCAGAGATCACTTCACAGAGAAATCCCAGTTCCTGATGGTACTTAAAGAACATGTATAATTTTTAGAGATTTAGTTACATATGAACCCATGGCAAGAGCTGCTGATCAGATTCTGGCTCTGCATTACCATTTACATTGCTGCAATGTATCTGAGCTCAGAACCTCTGCAGCTTATTTAACATTAATATAAGTCACAAACAGACCTGCAATCATATGACTCCTTGAACAGTGGGTAACAGAGATGTGTTTAGAACTAGTGTAAGAGATTTGATTGCCTTCTCCTGACCCCGCCTTTGACCTTTAAGTAATTGGTTTTATTTTGCAGCAGATCTAGTTATATTGCTCTGTACTTCTTATTCTGTCTAAGCAGTTTCTGTAGAAAACCACACAAATCTTAACATAGATTCATATTAGCTGATTTGAGACAAAATTACCATTTCCACATCAACATAGATTTCTGTATTGATTTTAGAACAATAATGCATAAGTTCTAAAAGATATTTTGACACATGAATAAGAAAGAAACTCCTAGTCCCACTCCTAAGGATGCAAAAAGTGAAAATAATAATTGCTTTAAAATTATAAAAACAATCAAACAATCCCCAAAATGAAAAACCTTTTGATTTTTTTTGTACTTGCACATATATTATGCATACTTCTATTATATGTATTATATATGACATACTAGGGAAAAAAAAGAAGCTGTAAAGACTGCTAGGAGAATTTGGCAAATTTACAGTTATTCATTCACAAATTGCCAGGAAATTTCTGATTCTGCTCTGTGTTTTTTTTAAAAAAAATAGTCTTCCTTTCAGATCCCAAAAGTACAGCTGGTCAAAAAAAGCTTTCTTTTCACTAGAAAATGAATCATAATTTATATGGCATTCACTGGGAGGACATAAATATGGAAAGCTAAGTTATCTCTTCTTTAACAACCCATATTTTGAAAAGCATAATTTTTTTCAGTGACTTGTAGCTCAGTAGGAAAGAACAGCACATTGAAAAAAAAGAATCTGAAAGTCCGAATTTAATTGGACTGTATTAGGTTTCAAAGCGTATTTTGTTAATTTTATTATTCTGCGGTGATGTTCTTAGATCGTGTGTCGTAGAAATTGAGAGAAAAAATGCACAGATTGCTTATATTAGAAATCAGCTTTTAAGAAATTCAGAGAGAAGCTGCAAAAAGAAAATCTGGGGGAGTAGGAATTCTGCAGTAAAAACTGAAGTTTATTATAAAGAATATCAGTTTTGGAGGACTTGGTGACTTTTTCCAGTGAATTATGAAAAATGAATAATATTAATTTTTCTACCTGGGAGAGAGAAAATATAGCTGACAATGGAAAATTCATGGGGGAAAAAAGAGTTGAAAACACAAACCACATAATTTATTGCCTATGTTTTATATTAAAAATTTGACAACTAATAATGACTGTGTTGGTGATCATGTGGATAAACATGATGATCCCTGCATTCTCTAATTCTTTGAACAAATATTAGGACTTGCATGACAGAAGACAATAATTCTGAGTAATTATCTACTAGCACAAAGGGCAAATTTTGTCTTGACCTATGGAGTTTATTTATTTTAACTTGACCATGATTGGCGAATAGACCTCCACACTTCTTGTATGTATGTGGAGATAAGGGACTGAGTAATTCTGCAGGAAAGATGGAGAGGGACTATTTAGAAGATCATGGAGTGGCAGAACAGGGGGGAATGGATTCATACTGAAAGAGAGTAGGTTTAGATTAGATAGTAGGAAGAAGGTATTTACTATGAGGGTGATGAGGCACTGGAACACGTTGCCCAGAGAAGTTGTGGATGCTCCATCCCTGGAGGTGTTCCAGGTTGGGTGGAGTAACCTGGTCTAGTGAACGGTGTCTCTGCCCATGGCAGGAGGTTGGAAACAAAAGGATCTTTAAAAGTCCTTTCCAACCCAAGCCATTCTGTGTTTCTATGTATAATTATCAAAAACATTCTTCATAAGCCTTTGCAGAATTAATTATACTCTGTATTTCTTCGATTTTGTCAATCTTGTGTTATATCTTCCTTACCAAGGAAAGTAAAAAGAACTGAAAGCACAAATGTGGCCTTTCTGTGCTGTCTGTGATCAGCTGGGACAAGGCTTGCTACACAGCTACTTGTGCTAAATTAACTATTTATATTATAGTATTTTGACACCATAAGAATATATTTGTATATATCATCTAAGATATATAAAAAACCTGAGAGAGACTTTTATAGAGTATTTGGAGTATACATAAAGAAAGTGCATGTGAATATGGGCACATGCACATACACACACTTTTATGTACAATATACAATATGTAGCCACTTAATTGAAGTTTGGGGCTTATTCTCAGCACTGAACATATTTCCAGTAAAAAACAATTGTTCCCACAAATTTGTTTCCTATATGAAACTATTAGATGTGTAGTCAAAGGAAAGGAAACAGGCATAGCAGCAAACTGCCTTGCTCAGAGTTGTGCTGTAAGTTGGTGATTAGTGTTCCCTTTCTTACTCAGACCAGTGATATGTCCTTTACATAGCAACGCTTCCTCCCTAGGAATGGTAAGGAGGAAAATATCCAAAGTTCTGAAGGGCAGTGTTTAAGAACTGAATTCTTTTGTATTGGTTTTTATTAATAAATTACACCTATTTTAATTATTATTATTTATGAAGAAAAAGTTAGAGAATGAGTAAAAAAATGCAAAGCAGTATGCTGAAAAACTAAATAGAGATGTCAGTCCACTGGAAGTAGGGATTTACAGTTCATGCAAAGGAGAGTAATAACAGCCGGTATCATAGTGATCCCTTAAATAGCCCTCATTTGGAAACTTTGTTGTTTTATAAGGAACATTTTGCCTTCACAGATAATATAAAGAATCATTTATATCTTTAATGCTTTTGCTATCAGTATATGCCTTCCTTTGAACACCCTTGATAGATGTTACTAAATTGCTTTTAGCTTGCTTAGATACTATAGACAGGAATCCCTTTAACACTGTTGCAGTTTATTCTAGAAAATCTTTGCAAAGTATTAAAAAATTAGAGTATTTTCTGGTCTTTTTTGCTGGAAATTATATTTCTCAGTGTACCAGGAGTATTCATAATGACTGTATGATATGGTCTTCTCTAGTGATTTACAGATAAGTTTTATGTCACAATGTGGTTCATTGGAACCCATAAGTGTACTGAAATATTCTTATAATACAGAGCTGTTAGTGTAACAGGAGTTCATTTTTCTGTTGTCCAAGTGTTGGGTGCCCTTTCTGCTTTAAAGTCTTGTTTTTGAAAAGTTATTAAAATATATTAAAAAGAAGACTTTAGAAAAATTTAGATATTGCATGCCAAACCAAATGTTAAAATAATGCCCCCCCCAATAAAATCAGTACAATTTGATATTTTACTGTATATTAGAGGATCAAAAAATAATTAGTAGTTTCATAGGCACCTTTGCTTTTGTAAGATACAAAAAGGGCTTAAATTATTGTGGATTTAATTTTCCATAAACTGAACTAGTTGCATAGAGTATTTAGGAAAACAACACAACCTCTCAGAATATTTATCACTCCACTGTTCCTCAATAAAAGATGTGGGAAGGTCTGAAGCAGTCAGTTAAGCTCTGTAGGGCACCATAATTGGAGGTGTCAGGTGTAGAGTATTGCTTTCTCCCTGTTCTTCACAGTTTATGTTTCCAGGAATGAGCTGAAACTCTCACAAACATCATTTCTTTCTATCTTTGTAGAAAATTTCATTTACAGACATAAAACAATATTGGTAGAATTTTTTATTTTATATTTTAAGAAACAAAAGTCATTAAGTAAATTAAAGGATTGTATTATTTCACTGGGTAGATTCTTATGCCAGAAACAGCCTGAATGCCTAAAGAAGACTTTTAAAGAAATAATTAACTACTGAGCATCATCATATAAACTGGTCCTTCACATCTAAATCAGAAGCTTTACTAGGTCATGGATGGTCATATTCAGATATATTTATGCAGAGACGTGGGTGCCACCTCACAAGTGGCTCCAAAGGCAGACAGGGAGTGAGGAATTCCTGTGATATGGCTTTATACACTGTACCACTTTACCAGTGCTCATCTGATGCACACAAAATTGTCTGACATTGATAAACTGACAGATGCTAAGATACTGATATTGCTTCCTATGAAAGCCCAAATCAGTGCTAGAAAACTTGAAAGTTGTCCCATTTCTCATGATGCAGGGTTTAGTTGCTCCCTGAGCACACTTCAGAGGTTACAGAAGCTGCTTACAGCTTCTTTTAATGTTTATTAGTAATAGAAGGTCCACCTTGAATCATAAACTTGTGCTCTGAGGAGAATGAAGATCTACTATCAGCAAGATTTGGAATTATAACTTTGCACTGACAACTGACTCTATTCCAACACCTAACATTCCTGTGAGTTTGTACACCATCCTTCTATCTGTCCCAGATCAAACCTTTTTTTCTTTTTTTCTTTGTTTTTTTTGAGAATTGAGGATATTTTCTATAAGAAGGAACAAGATAGTGGGGGGCAGGGCTTGTGGACTTCAACAGAGGTATGTGAATGTGCATCCTTGGAAATTAAGACTGACACCACATCTCTAGCAAGTTCACAGCAGCACTGAAGAACACCTATGTCTGCAGTCTGTCTTAAATCTTTACCAAAATGCCCATTTTTGTCGAAGCCTTATGCCAGACACATGCCTCATGTAGATGACTGAAATCAACTGCATTATCCCAAAACTAGAGTTTGGTTTTATCCCATAGACTTCTGCAACCTCTAGCTGAAGATGCAGCAATCTTCTTGCAGATGGAGGCTATGGATAGTAGATAACAAGGCTCCAGAGCCTTGTATTTTCCACTTTCAGTAATTGCCTATGGTGTGGAGATGATTCTTTAGAACCACCTCTGATTACCAGTAAACTAAAAGGGGCTGGAAGTGGAAATAGCTTCCGCCCTGGCATAAATGAATTGCTTACAATGGGCAGTGTCAGCAAGCTGACTATGATTTTTGTATTGATTCACTTAAAGCTTTTTATGGTTAATAAGCTGACAATGACAAGTGCAAGGAATATTATTCATATACCTAATAGTGATTTAGAAAGTCTTTATCCATAATTACATTCATGCTAAACCCTCCCAAGCACTATTGAATAAAGATCTGAAGGCTCTGTTTGAGCAAAATTGTATTGATTTAAACCCCAATAGCATCTCTTTGTCTGAGGTCACTTTTTGTTCACTGTTTTGTACTTGTTTTACTGATTTCAGTTGCTCTCTGCATAACATTGCACTGTTACTATGTCTATACTAAACAAAATCAGTTGGAGCCCAAAAGCCCTGACTAAAGCTATATAAAACTAAAGCTGTATAAATTAGGGTAGATTCTGAAACAAAAAGTCCATAAAAAGATCTTATGTCTTCAGTGTGTCTGAGAATATAATGAGAAGTGATCTCCCCTCTCTAAAGGAGTACATCTAAAGCACAACTAAATATAATTTGGATAAAATAATGTTCAGGCTCACTAAATACTTGCCCAAAATAGATTAATGCTTAAAATAGCGAATTATCTTGGTATCTGTGAAGGAATTACTTGGTCTGCAATGAACTTTCAGTCATATGTTGAGAAAGGTCTCTTTCTTTTCAGTACTTTTGTGGTAATATGGAGGAGTATCTAGATAGCTCTCCTACTTAACAAGGCTGAACAGTACTGTTACAAAATATTAAATTCTCAAATATTAAGGTAATGACAAATGTTAGTTTTTAGGACTAGAGTTTTGTACGGTCTCTACTAGGAAAATGATCAATAAATGTTGTGATCTCCACAAGAATAGGAATGCCCTGAAGGTCTTTGCTACTTACATACAGTGACTCCTTTACATTTTATATTGCACAATTAAAATATTGCAAAATACTTATGAATGTTTCCAGTATACAGTTTTGAATGCTTATATTGTAGTGAATGGGGAAGAATAATTTAATTTTAGCTATGTATGTGTTTATTTATTTACTTATTAGCCTGTTTTAATATGCAAAATAAGACTGTTTATTTCCCAAAGATTTTCTGCATCTAATCAGTTACATTCATATGTAATATTCGTATTACTAGGAAGGGCTAATCTTTAAACTACATTACCCAAGGAGTTTACATTTACGACCTAAACTCAAGGATTCCCCTATCTTCCTGGTTTATTTAAGGTCACTGAGATGATAATCAGCTTGTATCTTAGAGTACCTATCTTCAGTCATTGGAATTCCAACTTTCATACTGGATTTTTTCACAGCAACTTTCATAAGTTGCAGTGTAAAGAAACAAGCATGGAACTCCTGAGAGGATGATATTTCTTTACAGAAAATGCTAATTTTCATCAGCAAAAACCCCCATGCTTGCTACCCAAAGGTAATGCTGTAAGGAAGAGGGAGAAGTAGTTTAAACATATCAAACCCCAAGTATTACTTTTCAAAAATTCAAAAATAACTGCAGCCTGAAGAATGAGTTTTGTTATGCACTGTTCATCAGTGATACCAGAATTTACTTGCCCTTTTTATTTCACTTAGACTAGGTAAGGTGTATGGATAGAAAAAAAGAAATAAAAAAGTAAGGAATTGAAAATATCCTTAATAACTTCTGTGAATGTGAGGGTTAATTAGATATATGTAGTAGCTATGTCTAAGGACATGTAAGAGATATTGAGTAATCAAATTATCACATTTGTTGGTGAATAAAGTTCCATTTGTTCTACTTCCAAGAGAAGGCCAGAGGATCTAACAGCACAGATCTCTTTAAATATACTACAGATGATTAACTATACTCAGGTCAGTCTGGTACCTCTTTGCACATTTTGATTGAGTAACTTGTTTAAAGCTAAACATCATTTGACTCAACACATATTTTTCTTGTTATTGAACACACCAGGGGACCATAATCATCTATATAAATAAAAGAATCTAAATGCTTGTACTTTGGAAAAATCCCTTTTTTGATGTTACCTTCTCTAACATATATGTGAAAGATGTGGTTTACAGAGGAAAGAACTGAAACCAAGAATAAATAAAGAATAAAATCACATGCAGAGAAGAACATCTTTGGTGGGAAAGCATATTAATCACACACATAGGTACACATTTAGAGAGTGGTTTGATACCAATGTGTTGAGTTGCACCAGGTTTTCCATAAAATAGGAAAATAAAAATAAATCAGTATCCTTTAAAGGGACAAAACATGCAAATGTAGTTATTAGTGAGATACTATTTTATCTTTGAGTGTATTCTCTTTATCTCTCTGTGTTGCCTACTTTGGGAACCTCAAGTGACATCATGCCGGCAAAATCAGCAATGAATAATGTACTTTTTATGCAGTTCTTTCCTTTGAAGAATCCAACGTTGAAATATTAATTAGTTTTCTGTTTAAGTCCCAGATAGCTTTTCCTCAGCAAAGCCTTTACAGAACAAGGGAAGATTTATCCCTCACCATCCTAAAACTCTAAGTAGAACGGTAGTAAATGGCATCAACATATTTTGAACTAAATTAAAAAAAACAAAACACCATATGATTAAGTCCAAGCATAATTTCAGTCTGCAAATACTTGCCAGTCTCTGTGGCTCCATGCAAGGCAAAGGTTCCTTTCTTCACTTATTTCCATTATGCTGTTTTGAATCAGAAAAACCTTGCATATATAGTTGGCTTTTATTACAAGTTACATACAATTCAAATGCTAAATACTCCTATGGCTTCTCATCTTTTTCCATGACACACGTGATGCAGATTACTAGAAAAAATAATTAAACTGTTATATTTAAGTATATTAAAATAGCACTAGTCAATACTTTAAAATTTCATCCACAACAGATTTGGAAATCGCTCTTTCCTAATGATTTGGACAGAAATTAAAAACTATGCAAACGTTATGTGGGCATCTTGGAGTTTTTTTAGTTTTTTTCTCATAAATAAAATTAAAATATTATGTTTGTTTCTGGATGTTTCCTTGCAGAAATTAATACTGTTAAATCTGGTTAGATTCACTCCTGAAAAGTTAAAGTCTCAGTGTAGGCAAGGGAAAAACACACATAATTGTAATCTCATGTTGATTTCTTGATCCTTATTATGCAAGGAACAGGAAAAACTAAGAGGTAATAGTCTTCATATTTCATGACAGGTTTTTTTCATTACTATTGTTTTATTTATTAACTGTGAATCAAGTCTGACAAGTTGCTATATGTTTTGGTCTTATACTTTGAATGGCTTAATTGCTATTGAAGTTTTCTTCATTAATTTACTGTCTTGATTCTAAACTGTTGGATGCTGTTCAGCAGGTATTATATAAATATATCAGAATTATATAAGCATATACAAATGCAGTAATGCAAGAAGTACTCTTAAAACATGTGGGTTTAAAATCCTATAGATCCTTCATAAAAACTGTATCTTCAGGTTCAGAAAATCTATAGCTTTTTAAAGTTACTACAGCCTCTTTTAAACTGTTTGATTTTTAGGACATGTCTTTAAATCTCGATGAATATTACATTTTATGCGGATTTCATTACTATTATTTTGTTTTACTTAAGCAAGAAAACATTGCCATACTTTTCTGGCATGTTTTGGTCTAACTGTACAGTTATGCAGGGGATTTGCAAAGGCAGACAGGCAGTCGTCCTAATTGAACACTAAGAATAGGATGCACTTTCAAAACATGAGTATATGCGCTTGGCAGGTTGCTGAAACAGGGAAATGTCATCTGTGTAATTTGCAGTTAGTGCTGTTCAATAACACACTGGTTAAGCACAATTTTGTACTTTCATGTCTTGGTTTAGTCAGATGTCTAGGAAAAGAATGAAAGGAAATAAAAAGATGA
>WBMZ01002469.1:0-13187 GCA_013400975.1 Atrichornis clamosus | reverse complement strand
AAGAAAAGAAAGAAGAAAAAAAAGGAAAGGAAAGGAAAGGAAAGGAAAGGAAAGGAAAGGAAAGGAAAGGAAAGGAAAGGAAAGGAAAGGAAAGGAAAGGAAAGGAAAGGAAAGGAAAGGAAAGGAAAGGAAAGGAAAGGAAAGGAAAGGATCAATCTATAATAAGACCAAAAATACTGTCTTTATATCGCGATGGTCTTCTGGTATCCCAAATAGAATTAAGAGCAGTTATTAAAGACATAGAGACTGCAGATGTCAAGAAGTTTGGTTCCTTAAAAATGAATAGGGAGGTACAGGTCTCTAACCAAGCTCTTCAATAAATTCCTGTATGTTCTATTTGATGCTAGATTTGGCATGATTTGCAGAGGGGAGGAAATTATTTACTTTCTAGCAAGAGAAGGCTCCAGGGGTTTTATTGTTCTGGGGAGTGGTAGTAGGGTAGAGTCTGATGCAAAAAAAATTAAGTGCTTAAAGAGATTCAGTCTTTAAGCCAACAGATTCTGTTACTTGAAGCATAAATGGTGAAATAAGTCACAGCAGTAACCACTTCATTCTTGGCAGTACTCGATTAGACCTTTGGAATAATGTGTTCTCAGTTTGGCTCCTGGTCAGTTACAGAGGATGCACTTTGAGTACTTTTTGTTTCTTTACAATTGCCTTTTGTAAATAAAAATGTTTGTTTTGTTTTTCTCCCACAGGATTCCGTGTGGTGAGGGAAGAAGTTATTAGCTCCCCTTTCAAAAAAGATTGCCTATTTAATGCCACTTAGAAACTATAGGTATTTTGTATAAATTCTATACAGTGTATTCATATTAACTCTGGCAAACTTAAGGAATTGTTTGAGAACTAGGAAAACGTTGGGGGCCAGTACATTAATAAAAAAATATTTTCATGGTTTCTCTGCACTAATTTAACTATTATTTAAAATGTCCTCTGGCAGCATTTGTAACATTAATTGTCTAATGATTGTCTCATATTTAAACCATGGTAATTAAATAGTGCACAGAGTATTTCTTATTCCTGCTGCAATATAATGTTTTCACTTGATTGAAGCTGAACTGCAATTTGGCCTTTATGTTGTAAGGGAAAAAAAGCCAGAGGACTGCTGGGAGCAAATGGATCAATTAAACAATGTTCTTTTGTAATGAGGGTTACATCATTCTGCCAATGATAAAAATCTGTAACTGAATCTGTCACTAATGATATATGCCATCCTCTTAGACCCATGATGCTAACCTATCAGGAGGCAGCTATAAGGCTTAGCTTTCTATTGATCCTTGCATGTTTTGTTTCAGAAGTCAGTAAAAAAATGAAGAATCAGCTCATTATAAAATACTAACTTTATGAGGCTATCGGAGGCTGAGAACAGCAATATGAATATTGGGCTGGAAATATAATTTTGGCCTTGCAGCATCAACCACCACTCTAGGAAGCCTGTTCCAGTGTTTGACCACCCTCCCAGCAAAGAACCATACCCATGCAACCCATAAGGGGATCCTGGGGAGAAGATCTCAGCACCTCACTCCCCAATTCCTCTACTCAGGAAGCTGCAGAGAGCAATGAGGTTGCCCCTCAGCCTCCTTTTCCCCAAACTGGACAAGCCTGAACTCCCTAGCTGCTCCTCCAAGGACATTACTTCCAGCTCTTTCACCAGCTTTGTGGCTCTCCACTGGATGTATTCAAGGAGATGTCTTCACATCCTTCTTGAATTGTGGGGCCCAGAACTGCACACAGAGCTAAAGGAGAGGCTGTCCCAGCCCTGAATATAGTGGGATAATCATATCTTTTGACTGGTCAAGCAAAAAAGGTCAAGGAGAGCTGAGCAAGCAAAGAAAAACAAAACCAGAAATTCATTCACTACTTCCTATTCTGTGATAGGCAGATGTACTTAATGGAAAGAAAGTCCTCAGCAGACACCATGTGTGCTTGGAAAGACAAAACTGGAAATTAAACTTGGAGACTTTTCCTATGCAAGTCGTTGATCTGTCCAGTCTCTACAAAGACATTTATGTCCTTATTTACCGACTGTTTTGGCTTTAAGGATGGTTTTGCTGAGTGGAAAAGGCTGCACTCAGGATTCCAAATATATTTGTGAAGTGCAGTTACTCTGTATTTGAGGAAAGAATAGCACACCAATTAATGTGTTTGCTCAGCAAACCAAGCCAAACCAAACCANTGCTGAGTGGAAAAGGCTGCACTCAGGATTCCAAATATATTTGTGAAGTGCAGTTACTCTGTATTTGAGGAAAGAATAGCACACCAATTAATGTGTTTGCTCAGCAAACCAAACCAAGCCAAACCAAACCAAACCAAACCAAACCAAAAAACAGCAAAGCAAAATCTGCTATTGCATACTGTCATGGTTTAACCCCATGTGGCAACTAAGGATCCCCAAGCTGCCCACTTATCTGATCCCTCCACCCCCCTAGTGGAGGGGAGAGAATCAGAAAGAAAATTTAAAACATCATAGGTTAAGATAGAACCAGTTTAATAGTTAAAACAAAATAAAATACACTGCCATACGAATAATAGTTGTAATGAAGGGAGAGGAACAAAACCCAAGAAAAAGAAGTGATACACAACACAGCTGTGTACCACCCACTGACCAGTCCATCCCAAATAGCAATCAGCAACTCCTGGCCAACTCTCCCGAGTTTATAGACTGAGCATGACATTCTGTGGTGTGGAATATCCCTCTGACCAGTTCAGGTTAGCTGTCCTGGCCATGTTTTCCCTCAGGTTCTGTGCACCTTCTCACTGGCAGAGAATGAGACAGTGAAGAAAGCTTGATTTAGAGTAAGCAGCACTGAGCAACTACCAAAACTTCATACCTTCCCAGAATACCTCAAGATTGCCTTAAGGGCAGATTTGATCCTTTAAAAGTATTGGAAGGCTGAGTCCTCCTGGGGTTTCTTTACAAGTCTGCACAAGGAAGAGGACCTCTGTTCATAGACCTTCATTCTTAGAGATGGATGAATGTTAGAGCTGACAGAACTGTGAGGCAAAGTATGGAGATAAGGCAACCTTTTCTCTGTGTAGAGAGGCAGAAGAACAGGCTTCCCTTTTTCTGGGTAAAGGCTATCATAGCAATTTCTGACAATACATCCATTCCTGAGTATTTCTCTGTTGTTCAAGTGCATGTTATTCAAACAGTCTGCAAAATCACCAAAATAAAATTGGAAATATCATAGGCTGGTAATCACAATTCAGTCTAGTCACTATTTCCTCACTTTAGTTTAGAGGGAAAACATAATTTAACCTATTCAAAAGCAGGAATTACTTCTTTAAGTTAGGTTCTTCAGTGGGTTTTTTGGGTTTTTCTCTTTTTACCTGTTTTCTGTCAAGCTGGCATTAAAAAAATGTTACAGATATTTTACCTATAAATTTTATACAAAAAATTTTGTATGTAACATTCAAGTCTTGTTTATGGTCAGAGAAAGCACACCCTATGTATAAATAAACACAATAATTTATTGCTAGTATAACTGATATCTTAACAACCTAAACATTATTAGCTCAAATCAGTTTCTCATAGGAAAAGAAAGAATGATCATGTGGTTTAAAAAACACAGTTATATACATATTGTGTAATTAAGTTATAAGAACCTACCCCACTTGCA
Source organism: Atrichornis clamosus (assembly GCA_013400975.1). Classification (NCBI taxonomy): domain Eukaryota; kingdom Metazoa; phylum Chordata; class Aves; order Passeriformes; family Menuridae; genus Atrichornis; species Atrichornis clamosus. The sequence goes on along the minus strand of WBMZ01002469.1, from coordinate 9,567 downwards.
GTTATGTTCACCCTTCCCCTGCTCTGGGTGACTTCACTCTGGTGCTGGTGATGAATGCCTATGTTAGCAGCTAATTGTCAGCATCCAAGTCCTTTGCCAGGAAGAACATGATGTTTATGTTGATGGCTTCTTATTCCTCACTCTGGGATCCACTTTACATATTTTTCATGTTTGTTGACGTATATTTATACATTTATTGCTTTCTTAATTGGTCTGCAGCTCCACATTGCATCCAAATTTGCTATATATGGTACTCATTACACATTAGATATAATTTCTTTGAACTCTTTGTTAAACCTAAAACCAGCTTTATCAAGCTCCAGATTTCCATGTCTTTAAGTGTTTTGCAGAGGTTTGAAGCTGTGGGTTCTCCAGTGCCAGAAATGCAAAGCTGAGTGGTTGTTATAATTTAAAATGGAACACAAAAAGTGGAGCACAATGAAATTGGTATTAAAAATGGAGGAAAGTAGGAGAAAATCTAAAGAAAAGTGGAAGGAGGAAGGAAGGAAGGAAGGCAGGCAAGAAATATGTAAGGAAGAGAAGCAGGAAACTGACTGAAAATTCAAGCCAAAACCTAAGCATTTCTGAGGCTCAAGGGATTATTTTCCATTGGCATCCCTTCAGATTTCTGTTTTGTAGGACTACAGACCCCATCAGTGAACAGATGTCTTTGAGAATTTCTGAAGAGCTCTCAGTACCATCAGTATTTCTTTTAGTTGGCTGCATAAGTCTTACAAAGCATCAGTGAAATATGAATCAGGTTTTTAAAATGTTATGTTCTGTGATTTGTGTGCACAATCTGAAATATCAGTCTTTATCATTTTAGGAGGTCTTTTTGCCCACAAGAGTAGAAAGAGCCATAAAGTTTTTCCTTCCTCTTATGGTTTTAAGAAAAAAATATATTGCTATGTACATGTAATGTATTTGAATAAAATTTGCCCTTGGGACTTAAAATCTTTAACATTTCCATACTATTACCTCTTCGAGGGGTTCAGTTATAACAATGTCTTAACATTGGGTTGTTGTTTGTTTTCAAAAATTTGCTCATCCTCCTCTGAGATAGGCACCAAACTTAACTGTTGAGAGCTTAAGTATTAAACAAGACTGGACTGGATCAGATTTTGAGTAGAAAACCTCTGCAGTTTTCTATGAGGGGGGAAAAAACCCCTGTAGTGCTTTACAAAGTGGAATCATGATACAACAGTGATAAAAATTTGCATTGTACATGTAAGAAAATTAAATAGCATTTATTTCACTATGCAGTATAAAATATAAAAATTATATTATTTAACTTATGACAGTAGAGTAATATATAATTTATTAAAATACCTTGTATTTTAATTTTTATATTTGTAAGTACTATTATATTTCTAGTATGGCAGGCACATGAGTTTAAATTCCTCCCTTGCTTATGGGCATGAAAAATACATCTTTACAACACTTTTTTTCAGTTGTCTTTGCTTGAGGCTGTGCCGGCAACTTAAAAAGACTATCAAAGGAAAATGGTGACTGAGATTCAAACTGTACTGAGCTGGAGGGATACAGCATTCTTTTAAAGTTTACGTTAGAATTTTAAGTCAAGATTTAAAAAAAAAAATCAGTCAGTTTCAGTCATCTCTAATACATGAAACAGCATTTGAGTTTTGCTTGTGAGCTTATATTTAGTTTTCTACAGGAGGTGCAAAGAGCCTCTAAAAGAGGAAAGGAACAAAGAGCTTTCAAAGTCCAATAGCAACCTGAAATAATTTTAAAGTGGAATGTAACATTTTTCTTTGTCTCTTTTTCATAAAGAAGTATTATCTTGGGATACACAACATGTTTTTCTTGCTGTATATTTTATCAGAGAGAGAATCCATATGGAGTAATAAAATATTTGTTTGGTCGTTATAAGGATTATTTTAAAGTTAAAAATATTAATTTCTTCCATGATATGACAGAGAAAAAATGTGAAAACAGAATTTTTTAACATAGGATTATGGAATCAAACACTGGGCATTTCGTATATTTACATTCTGGTTGTGGACAAATGTCCTTCATTCTGTCACAATTTAAGAGTTTGCATCTTCACTATCACTTCCTGGCTTACAGTGCAGGAGCAACTCCATATTTCCATTTCATATATCCACTTCTGTTACCTACAAGCAAGGATGGTGGAACTGCCTGGCTATGCAGCTGGTCTCGTATTCTGCCTTGGCATTATATGCTGCAATAAGGAGAAAGCTTGACTCATATCTATGCATATTTGCAGAGGTTGAAACTTCTATCCTGTGTCCTGAATATCATTCAGAGGTTGGACTGCATCATATCTCCCTTCTTTTACATACTCCTCTGAACCCACAAAAAAGAAAGGAAATGTGAAGGAAATGTTTGTTTGAGTGCATTATAAAACATTCTTCTCCCAAAAGCATTCAGATAAATTTCCAGTGCATTGCACTACTTGCCTAACTAGTTAACCGGTGTATTTAGGTGAAATTAGAGTAGTTTTATTTAGTTACTTTCTGGTAAACATGAAGAAATTCAACACACTTTTTTGAGTGACAGCACTTTTCTTGAACGAAACAACTGTGCTCTTCTATGTGGTACATATCTCTTTATATCTGAGAAAAAAATTATCATCTGTATTAAAAATGTTGCATATTGAGCCTTTCTAACTTTATTATGTTGTTGAAATTTGAAGAGAGCGCAACATTTTTTTCCTATTTCTATCTTAGAAAATAATTTTGTGAAGCTGAGATTTTAGGTTCTGCTAGTGCCAAAAGCCCTCTGAGAATTGATCTGTTGTGCTTTGCCTCAAAGAAATTTTTTATGGCACTCACAAGTAAGCTGACATACTTTCATCAACCTTTGTGTTATTTTTTAGAAGCAGCTGTTCCAAAAAACATAAGTAGAATCCACTTTAACTGCTTTGCCTCTTGAACCCAGCCAACACAAGAAAGAGTCATCCCTGCCAATCTACTGATTTCCTGCCTGTGAGAAAATGTATTTTCTAGAAACAGCATCTGTGCCAATCTTACAGGAATATTAAAGTGTTAGAAAAAAACTGGAGCCTTTTTCTTTCAAAAAATCCACAAAGAAAGCTTTCTCCAAAATGAAACCCACGTATTACTTTGTGCCTTTACCTCTTTCATGTACCTGGTGTAAAGGGAAAAAAAAATAAACCTGCCAATTTTTTTCAGTAGAGGACACAGTTCTTCAAAGTGCTGAGTGCCAGTTGAAAGCAGAGGCAAATGCATGTAGTTCATTTGGGACGACAGCAAAACTTTGACCATGATTAGCGTTTATGAAAGATAATTACTTTGTTTTTCCTCCAGTGGCAGACTGCAAAGAGATCCCTTACTTCCCCTCATAGCCGACAATATGAAGATAAACATAAATAAAAATCCAAGTTGAAATCTTGTCCCCATGTGTATTAGAAGGTGAGTCAGAAAAGGGGGTACGTTGCCCTGTTGTTATTTTGAATAACCCCTGGACAGTTCTTGTTGCAGTATCCTTGCCAGGATACCTCAGAGATATGAAATGTTTCAGCCTCACAGTTTGGTTGATGGATTTCTACCCTAATATTAAATCCAGGCTGATGACTTGAACATTCTGTTCAGTTACTGCCTACATCCCACTTAGGACCCTTATTTTTTTATAAGCTCAAGTGAAGCTATCATAGCAAAGAATTCAGCCCTGAAGTTCAGATGGGGTGTCTTCTAATTGTAATTTTTGGAGTAAGCAACATGTGACATTAAAAAGTATGCTAAATAAAACATAGCCCCCTAATTTACTCTTCAGGCCCATGGGCTCCCTCCTGTTTAGAAGTCTAATGATGCTACACATAGCTTTCCAATTTAAATAATGTGAAAAATATCGAGTGCTGCCCAAGCCAATGAAGATAATTAATGCATAGTTGTTAGCATGTCTGACTAGACATACTCCTGTGTCATTTTTAGTAAATTTTGTCAGAAATTGACTCAACTTTCACTTAATTTAAACTGTTAATACTTCTAAGCTGGCAGAAGAAAAAATAAATAATCATAGAGCTATAAGCAACTGTGAAAATTGCTTAACTGATGTAATTACAGTATGAATTTCTTTGCCCATTTGTCACATTGTGTTTGAGTTCAGCATGGCATAAGTTCAGTGGAAGGTCCTTCAGATATTAACCTAGGAATTGCAGAGCAGACTCTGGCTTTGGCAGGCTTCTCATCTCTATTGTCAGCTCTAAGAGATGATTTCTTGGGTAGCCTTGTTAACAATGGGGAAAAAATCATTCCAGAAAGAACAATGTGACCTTCTCCTCCCATGCGAAATGGACTGTGCAGGCACTCAGAGGTAGCAGCAGCTTTCTTTCGGGTTTCAACTATTACAGGCAGCACTTTCTTGAGCACTGTGATATCAGGAACATATGATGAGGACACAATGTAGAGACTTAAGATTCAACACGGTCTGTGTAATCAGACAGGCCTACAAGTTCATGAAGTCCTTTAACTTTCCTTAAGCACTTAGGGAATGTAATCTGTCACCTTGGCTAGGAGAAAGCTGGTAAGAGCCTTTGTATTTCTCATTTTTTAATGTGATTTTTTTTAGTTGATTATGGTGTTTTGTTTTTCATGCTGACATTTATGACTGTAAAGTTAGCACTTTCTCTTTGGTTGTTTTTTATTCTTGTAAAAAGTAAAGAATCAGCCTGTTGAAAATACTCAGTTGGATTTTTTTTTAAATTCAGCAGGATTTCGCAAATTTTGTTTAAACAAAACCAGCTGTACAGAAACACCAGAGCCCCACTACTACATTGGAAGCAAGATCTGCTTTCTCTCATAATTTTTGTCTTGTTTCTTTCTTTTTTTTCTCTTTTGTTGTTGTTTTGTTTGCTAGTGCATAAATCTATTCCCTATTATTTTTTTTCTATGCTATACATATAACAAGAACTTTAGAAATGAATGATATTTTGAATATATTGAAACTTCTTGCATTTAATTTTCTGGATTTTGCCTTGGTTCTTGTCAGGAACATGCTTTGGGCATTTAATAAGTCTCTGTGTCCCATACCTGATGTGCCATATGTGCTTGCCTACAGGCCTTTTAATTTACAGCAATGTAACCTGCTAATGAAATATCTTTCCACACTGTTCCTGTTTCCTTAATAATTCACCCAGGCATTGCTACTGTGCTTGTCAAAAATAAAAAAAAAAGCCCCAATCTCTAGTACTAAATTTGCTGCAAGGATATGAATCCAGAATAAGGATTTGCTTACACATGGAGTTACTATGTCCCTTGAATACAGGGATATCTTAGACTGATTTGCTATAAAAATTTAAATTAAGAACATTTTAATTTTTTATCTGCTTATTTAATATATATTATTTCACTATTTCATTTTATCTGTATATTTAACAGTATGCAGCTTAACAACTTCTTTTTTTCCCTGTAGTGCCTTTACAATATTGGCCTATAAAATGTTCTCTTTTTTTCCCATTTCATCTCCCTTATTTTGTCTTTTTAATTAGTGAAAATTTAACTTCAACAAACTTTCTTCAAGGTTGCCCTGATGTGAAGGAAAGTGGTCTCATTTTCCTTGCAGAAAGGCTTATTATTCAAAGCTTCAGAGATCTAGTTACTTTACCTATACAAATGTTGAACCTGTAGGAGATTCTTAATCCAAGAAGTACTTCAGCAATTGCCACTTCCGTTGTTCTTGTGATTGAACTCACGGGAAGAGGGTACCTCCAAGCATTATAAATATGCATTTTTAATAATACTTATAGAAGGAGATCTGAAGGAAACAAGAATTAGTAAAAAAAAATGGTAGGGTGTTCCATTCTACTGCTTTGAATGGTGCCGTTATATTTTAGTTATGGCACTTGAGATATTTAATTCAAGGCAGTGATTACAGAGTGATCAAGTGCCTCCTCTTAATTAAGGCTTCAGTAACTGTTCCATTAGTAGCCTGCCTTTATATCTCCCTTTTTTTAATACCTTTTTTTTTTTTACCTCTGGGTATTACTTTTGTCTTAATTATTTTTTTTCCAGATGAACTTTTAAAGTGAATTAAAACTATCATGAAAGTATGAATAAAATTGGTCAAGTTGCTCCCCAGAGACTAATACTTTTCACATGGATTCCAGCCAGGTAACTTTTATACTATAAGCACTACTGATAATCATTTTTGTGGGGGAAACTAAAAACTGCAATGTAGCTTTACCCTCAATTCGTTCAGAAATCTTTTCTTTGTTTAGTATACAGCCATACAATTTGTTTTTCACGTGGTTTGGTTCATGTGAAATGTGCTACCCCAACACTGCCAGTGGAGGGGGAGCAAGACACCCAGAAAGAGGGTAAAACTGATTATGTTTGTAGAAATAGAAGTGATTTATTTTTCCAAGTTCCTTAATTGCTGTCCCACGCCCGTTACAGAGGCTTTTATTGTCTTGATAGGTAAACTCATGCTTGGTTAAATGCTTAAACGGATGACTCATCAGCCCCAGGCCTGGTAAGAATTCAGAAGCTGGGACCAGTCCATACTGAGCATGTAATGGATTAACATGGCTTCAGCAAACTGCAAAGGTGAATTCTGAGGCTTTTTGACAGGCTGGAAAATGAGGACAGTATTTATCCCACAGTTTGTGATATAACCCCCTCATGACATGTTTTTACCTTTCCAACATGTTTAATCATTTCATTTACTGCAATTCTTCTTTTCAGATCGTGGTATTTTTTTCTTTAAAGGTAAAGAGAAAATTAAGAAGATAAAGAACCAAGATTTAAAATGCTCAGAGGTGAATCTAGTTGGATTTCTTTCCTGTAGATGTATGAAATGCATGGGAGGGAGATTGATTTGTAGTGCAACTTTCTAAACTATCAACTGCTTTCAGAAGCAACTGCTTTCAAAAAGCATTCTCTATTGCAGAATGGATACGTTGTCAAATTATTGACTTAGAAAACCGCCTGCCACATTTATACTTGAAGATTCATGTTTGTTTGGTGGTGGGGTTTTTGGCTTTCTAAGTAGTTGAGTTTGTTTGGAGTTTTTTGGTTTTTTTTGGTTGGTTTTTGCTTCTGTCATATGAAATGATTGGGGATCAAGTTTACTACAGAAATTTTAGGAAGTTTGAGAATAATTCAAAAGGGCTTTCACCGAGCTTTATAGCTGTTTTAGGAGAACCAGAAGCTTGGATGCCTTTTTCAGAAATTATACAGTTGTATAAAAATATCCACATTTAATAGGATGGTTTGCTTCTTCAAGCCTTGAATGTTTTTGTTATTATGATCGTTTTGCAGCATTTGTATTATAGTCATGTATTTGTTTGCTTGACATTCTTGGAATTTTAAAGAGAACAGGAGAACACAAGATAAAGTCATTGATTTCTCTAATCTGCTGGTCCTAAACTTGTTGCCATTTTGGAGCAAAGAGCTTCATGTATATTTGATTGCTAAAGCTGAGCAGCAGGACACTGCATGGGATGTGTGAGCTCTTATTTCACTCCCACATTCTCAAGTGATCCCTTGTGCCAAACTGATGGCTCAGAAAAAGCCTATTCTCTTAACTGCATAAACAGGAATTGGCTGTTTGTAAGGGGATATGCAAAACACTTTACTTTTTATTGACATTTCTCTTCCTACAGCACATTTCAAGAAAGGTCATTCCTTCTGTTCCTTCTGTTTCTTCTATTGATGATTCAAATTACACTTAGTGTTGTGAGTAGAAATACAATGCCATTAACACCCTATGGTGCTAACCTTTATTTTAATGAAATATTAATTCCTAAAGAAATAGGCAGCAAGCTGCTACGGAGGGTGGCGTGGGGAGAGGTGGGCTGGCATGTATAAATTAAGTTGGTTGACTCTAAAGGGACAGGAATAGAGTGGTTGAAAATCACTGCCTTCAACAATTCCTTCCATTCTGGGTATTCAGGTGGATTTAAATATTAAGTGATTCTTAGGGAGCCTTTTGGCAGACAACTTAATCATTCTCTCTCACATTAATTGTCTTTAAATATTAAGTTTTCTTTGAGACTAAGATCTTCAGGACAAGGACCAAGCTTTCATGTATTCCCTTACAGAGGCTAGCAGACATCTGCATATTTTTAAGCCTGAGCACTTTCATAAAGTGAACATTAATTAAAACTGATATTTAATCTTCCTCAACTCTTTCCAATAGTCTGGCAATTGGGGGTTTTAAAGATAAAACCATTATATTGTTAATTATTTTATAGGGAAAAAAATGTGCCTAGTATCTTGTGCTGTTTCAGATGATGTCACTATTATTTACCAAATTGTCACTATTATTTACCAAACTATTTATCAAAATTGTCATCAGTGAAGGTGCAATCAGATATAGGTGGGGAAACAGTAGGAAAGTAGAGACGTAAATGTGTGGGGGACAAAGAAAGAACACTCATGTGAAGTTAAGATCGAAAGAAATAAAAAGTATAGTTTTGGGGAGATGATAAACTTGACAGCCTGTTTGCAAAAACAAAGACTGACTCTGTGCAAGAAAAGTGTATAGACTTGTTCGCTCTGTGTCCTCTTGAAAAGTAGAATAATCCAGTATATCATCCCATGTTTTCACTCTGGCATTATTTTTTACTTGAACTGTGGTAGAGACAAATATGTAGTGTGCTGTAGTTGTTGATGAAAACTGCAGCCTAATAACTTCAAAAGAATATAATCAACACTGGGAGAAGAAAAGAGTGTAATCAACACCTTATTGCTTTTAGGATGGATCTTCAAAGAATTATAATTAGGATTATAAAATATTGTTGCCCGTAGTACTACAGGACTGAAATCATTACTGATGAGTAAAATTTTTTCAAGAGAAGGTCAAATTTGCAGTTGTCTCTTGCCTACATATAGGATATCACCAACTTCTCAGACCTGTATTGGGAAGTTGTCAGAGCAGAGTTCAAAGCTGCTTGGTCATGCACACTGAAATGTTATTATTTGAAATGATTTGTCTAATCCACACAATAAGGATAGTTTGAAATTAAGAATATTACAATTTGCTGTATAGAAACAAATGGAAAAGAGACCTGCTCCTTTATATTCTGTGTTAGATTTTGCTTTTTCATTTCAAATTGCTGTTTGGTGGTTGAGGGTCAATTCTGCTATTTAGGTAGTTCAAAAAAGAAAAGTAAAAATTAATTAATTTTTCATATCTGTAAATATAAAATATAGCATAAAATTTTCAAGTTTTCTATATTATTGCAAGAAAAATTGTTTTAACCATTTATGCTGTAAAAGACTTCCAAGGTCATCGAGTCCAACCTTTGACTGATCAACACCCTGTCAACCAGATCATGTTACTAAGTACTATGTCAAGTTATTTCTTGGGCACCTCTAGGGATGGTGACTCCACAACCTCCCTGGGCAGTTCGTTCCAATGCTTAACAACTCTTTCCATGAAGAAGTTCTTCCTGGTGTCTAACCTCTGAACCTCCTCTGGTGCAGCTTGTTCTGTCGCTGGTTACCTGGCAGAAGAGGCTGACCCACACTTGGCTACAACCTCCTCTGAGGTAATTGTAGAAAATGATAAGGTCACCCCTAAGCCTTCTTCTCCCCTACTCGGAGAGGAGAGGAGAGGAGA
>WBMZ01002426.1:0-22923 GCA_013400975.1 Atrichornis clamosus | reverse complement strand
AGGGGTTGGGGCTGGAGCTGGAGCTGGAGTGTGAATTGCGCCCCGCTGAGTTCTGTGTGGCTCTGGGACTGGTGGCCTCTCGTTGTATGGCTACCAACCTCCTGGCTGCTTCTGGGACCCAACGGGAGACCCTCTCTTCTGTCCGATCCCAGCGTTGGTCTTTCAGGCGCCCGCAGCCCTTCGTTCGCTCTGGTGTGTGAAGCGGGGGCGGGGGGGGAGACATTTGAACGCCAGAGGAGCAGCCGGGCCTCAGAGGTGTCTTTACTGAACTGCAGGTTTCAGTCTCAAAGCGCGCTGGGAGTGCTCACCGGGCAGGTCCGCAGAACGGGCTCGGGAAACGGGGGTAGCTCAGCCCCCGAACCACGCAGGGTGCGCCCCTGCCGAGACAGTGCGGCCTCAGGGCTGCACGCCCCGGTCTGCAGTGTCCCGCAAAACTTGCAGCTCCCAGGTTTTTGCTTCGTTGGCTTGTAATGGCCCACTGGTCCGAAGATGGAAACACCACGGCAGGTGAAAGATGAAGTATCAACTCTAATAAGCCAGCCCGGTGCTGTCAGACAGATGGGTGGTCAGAGATGACACAGGGAGATATTTAAAACACTCTACTAAAAGGATCTGCTAATATAAAATTGAATGAAGAGTTCTGTATCATGAAAACGTTTCTCTTGCTCAGAAAATAACTACTTGCCAAGCTTCTAATCCAGACCAGCATTAGCCAGCAAAATTTATGCTGTTCCATAAATATCTAAATCTTTAGCTACCAAAATTTTGTGTGACTGACTCTAGAAACATAGAATCATTAAGGTTGAAAAAGACCTCTAAGATCATAAACTCCCACTGTTAACCCAGCACTGCCAAGTCCACCACTAAACCACGTTCTTAAGTGCCACATCCACATCTTTTGAACACTTCCAAGGGTGGTGATTCCACCACTTCCCTGGGAAGTCTATGCCAATGCTTCACAATGCTTTGCATGAAGAGATTTCTCCTAATATCCAGTTTAAACCTCCCCTGGTGCAGCTTGAGGCCATTTCCCCTTGTCCTGTCACTTGTTACCTGGGAGAAGAGACCAACCACAACCTTGCTACAGCATTCTTTCAGGTAGTTGTAAAGAGTGATAAGGTTCCTCTGGAGTCTCCTCCAGGCTAAACAACCCCAGTACCCTCCTCATAGGACTCACTCTCTGGACCCTTCACCAGCTCCATTGCCCTTCTCTGAATTTGCTCCAGCACCTCAATGTCCTGGTAGCTAGGAGCCCAAAACTGAACACAGCACTCAAGGTGCAGCCTCACCAGTGCCGAGCGCAGAGGGACATCACTGGTCTTGCTGGCCACACTATTGCTGACACAGGCCAGTATGCCATTGGCCTTCTTGGCCACCTGGGCACACGCTGGCTTGTATCCAGCTAGCTGTTGACGAGCACCCCTATGTCCTTTTCTGGGCAGCTTTCCAGCCCTCTTTCCCCAGCCTGTAGTGTTGCAGGGGGGTTTTGTGACCCAAGTGCAAGACCTGGCACTTGGCCTTGTTCAGTGTCATACAGTTGGCCTTGGCCCAGTGATCCAACCTGTCCAGATCCCTCTGCAGAGCCTGATGATAGGTGAATGTAAAGCAAAATGAACTTCCGTCTTTCTATTCCAGTTGTATAGCTTAATGTGTGGGGGAACTAAGAAACACAAGTGTCAATCACATTTGCATAGGAGACGTAACCAAATAGCTGCACTCTGACACCTGACAAATCAGCCTCTGTGGAGGTGAGTGATTACCCAGTTACTGAATGCCAACAGAAGATAAAAAATAATAGAAACTGTTTGCTTTGAAAAGTAATTTGCTGGTGTAATTACTCATCACTTATCACCTGAGATCATGAACTAACTTAAGTTAATGTTTGTAAGTCAGTGGTTTTAGTGGTCTCACTAATCCAGTTTTGTTTAGTTTTCAAAGCACTTTGGGAACTGCTTGATAAAATTTGTGCATAAATCAGAGTTAATGCATATAGCATTAAGTCTTTTTTTGTGTATGTGCAAAAGTCTGGAAAGTTCCTGCCAGTGAAGAGGGACACTTGCAGTGTGTACTTGCACGTTAAGTACACCTAACTCAAAAGCATACACACAGCACCTTGAGCTATATTGTAGCCAATTAGCTATTCAGATACCAAAAATAACTCTTATAAAAATTTCACCTTACTTTATCTTATCCTAATATTTGCCAGAGGTAGAGATCTGTTTCCTGAGAGTCTCCCTTCCTTTGTTTACAACAATAGAATCAGGTCAACTTGACCCCCGTGTTTTCATTCCTCACTATTAATTAACTTCAGAACTAGTATTAAATCTCATTAACCAGAACACTGGTTTTTCTCTTTATTTCATTTGCTGTGATGATGATAAGCCTTCTGTGTTTTGCCTGGAGCTCAGCTAATTTAGTCTAACATCATTAAAAATAGCCTAAAATAAATAGACAAATGTTTCAGGAAAAAAATCAATTTCTCAAAAGCAAGAATTTCTGAACAATTCTGAGAAATTGCTCACAGCAATGTAACTCTCCATCTCGAACTGCAAACCCACAAGTTTAAATGTGTTGAATGCCAGACTCGTAGTAATAGTGTCTTGTGGTATTGCAGAATTTTATTTATGGGGGTTTATGCAACTATAAGAATGTTCTACTATAAAAAGGTCCATATAGAGTTACAGACTGCTTCTTTAAGACACAGTAATTGTATTCTTACTTCCCTCAAACTACATAGTACTAATGGCATAGAAAAACAATTTTTTTTCTTTTTTTACAATATTCAGTTCACAATGGCATCCTTACTATACGCCCTTCTGTCACCGGCTATTACCTCTTGTAGCACAAATTAAACAGGAAAAGCTAATGACAGGTGAGACACTGGTGGCAGTGGGCAGCTCTAGACAACTTTGATTCACTACAAATAAATCATGGCGTTAATCTAATTCATAATCATAGTAATCATCGTCTGTGTTTACTCCAGTGGTGGAGGCCTCATTGGGTTTCATTTTCTTTCTATCCTCTTTGCCTCTTTCCATGGAAGACAGATTGTCTTCACACTGCTGCAGAATCTTTTTGGAAGACATCCAGCTTTCTCCTCGGCTTTCTGCTGGCGCTGCACACTGCCCTCCCCGGACATCCGTTCCTTTGGCCACCAGCACTCTTCTGGTTCTGAAAAGGTCACAGGTGCAGTTCCAAGGGTTTCCATCTAAATACAGATGACGAAGACGAGGTAAGTACTCTAAGACTTTGCGATCCAAGACAGATATCTTGTTATTCCGTAAATTTAAAACCTGAAGCTGTTTCAAGTCCTTCAGCTCTTGTTCTCCAACATCCTCTATGTCATTTCCTTTTAGATCCAATCTAGCAAGTGTGTCTGGAAGTCTGAATAAAAATAAAACAACACAAAGGTGTTATGTTCATCATATTGTTTCTGTTTCTGTAAGTGGTATTTGGTGGTGAGTATTTGTTCAGGCACATCTGATGTACTAAAATAAAGCTATCACTAAAAATGCAATCTTCAGCAAAATGGTTTGGGGTGGATTGGTTTTTGTTTGTTTGTTGTTTGTTTTATAAGTTACAGGTGTACTGTCTGTGCAGCCTTGAACTGTTTTCCCAAATTACTGTAGTTCTGACCTGTATTGACTGTTTGTGCACGTGAACTAAACAGCAGCCCTGTGCTATACTATAAAGAAAATTATATATTTGAGTGTCAAATTTAAAAATGCTTTTTATACTCTTCAATGCCAATGACCAAACTATAGCACCATGAAAGATCAAAAGCTTAGACAATTATGGCAACACTGCTCCTTCAAGTAATTCAATAATGATTTGTTTAAAAAGGGGTTTTAGTTCATAAAGAACTAGAATTTTTCTTCCATTTTATTCTCCTGCTCCCATCAGACTCAAACATTAATCATCACAGCAGTTGTCCATCTGATGATAATCTGTTAAGAAATCAGCAACAGGGAAAATAGAAGTGCTTTTTGATGGTCTTTTTAAATAGTACTTTTGAGAATTAGAACTGGTTACAGTTAGAAGAAGAAAAAAAGCTGATAATCTCTGGATGTCATACTAGACAGGACAGTATATTTTCATACATATTACAAATTTATATTATAAGACTTTTATTTCAAAAGTCTTTCTCGTTTATGATCTAATTTCCTTCTGCTATAGTTAGTGACAAGTGCTTAACAGAAGAGCCACTTAATTGACATGGAATATCTTTAATAAAATTAATTTGAAAGTATCTTAAAATCACTTTACTGTGGTAGTATGCACAGTGATGAAATTAAGAGTCAAGGTTAGAGATTTTAAGGAAACTTAGTGACTGAAACTCTCAGAGAAATGATAATAATACTACCAAGATCTATCTAGAATAGAACAGCAGTATACCACAACTGGCTCAATCTAATGATATGAGATACCCTTGAAAATTACTGGGAGAGTACATCGTAACCCCCACCAACTTGTTTTTGTGAAGCTGAGTTTGGCCTCTTAAGCTGAAAGATGGTTCCCAAATATGTTAAAATTTGACAAGTTCAGTGGTACTATTTCAAGAGTAGAGCAGTTCTGTGTTTTGCTGTATTTCCTGGAGAAATGAGAATTTCCTATGTTGATATGGTGATTCACTCCACAAAATCTGATTTTACCAAATACTTTTGACTGCAATAAATCTGTTTTGAAACCTAACCACAGGCGATTATAGTTGCCCAGTATGACACTATAATGTCAGAAGAGTCTAAGGTAAAACCCTAGTGCCACTGATGTCAAAGGCAGTGGGAAATTACCCAAGATGTTTTATTCAGACTGATTACAGTCCAAAGCCCGACCTGCAAGTCCTTAAACCTGTGAAGAGTCTTACTGTACTAATGTTGGATTTAAGCTTTATGGCTGTGTTGTTTGACTTCAGGCTGTGTTGATATAGAGAAACTAATGCCACTGGAGTGCAGGATGAGTGACCCTGCTGCTGCAAGAGGAGCCGTGCTCACTTGGAAGCTGACCATGGCAGCCACACTGTGCTACTGCCACTCCAGGGCATATCATCAGACTCTTCCCTGCATTTTCACCATACCCTGCAAGATTTTATGAAGTACAGGTCTTTTCTAAATGTCCTGAAAATGCCTGAACTTGTGGATTCTCTTCTTCTCAGAAAAAAAGTATTTTTTTCTCAGAAAAGAAGTGAAAGAAGCTTTCTTTCTCCTCATTCCTGCCAAAAACTGCTAAGACCTATTCATTTTAGCAAATCAACTATATTTTTTAACCTTTTACACTTGACAGAGTACTCAGATAACTGTCAAAAGTAATAATTTTATTTCTGTATATTCATGCATACCTGGTCATCATCAGACAATTAAGTACATAAATTTTACATATTATCATTTTCCCCTCTCTTTTTTATTTACAGCCCTCCCTGGAAATCTGCATTCACTGGTGGAATGAAAAGTCTCCAGTATCTCCTTAAAAGTTGTAGAGTTTAAAGACTGATAGAGAACTCCTTCCTGTTAATTCTCTTGACTACGAAGGTTGTAAAATAAGATGGATTACACAGTGTTAAAGTAACTAGAATGCATTAAACATTCCTGTCAAGCTAGACTGAAATCAAATATTTATGCACCACTAAGTCACTTTCTGATTATAAAGCTGTTGCCAAATAGATTAAAATGTTAAAGGACATGATGCTAAACGAATTGAAATTTTACTGCGTTATTTATTTAGGCTAGTTAAACCTGTCTACAAGGCATAAAAATAAAGTTTAATAGTGCAGTTTTGTTAAAGAAGTTGATGTTAATGGAATTACTCCACTATTTTTATGCCATCTTATTGCACAGCTTTTTGTAATGATAAAATTGCCACTTTACATCAGAACAGCCTCCATTTGGCTTAATATGCCATCTCTCATAATAGCCAGGACCAACACTCAGATGAATGTGAGCCATCCTCTAAGCAGGGCATTAATGAACAGTGTGCCCAAGGGATGTTTCTTTTGTGCTCTGTTGACTGGAATTTGCTTATAGCCTGAAGCTGGAAACTTTATATGCATTCCAAATACCTTGCAATGTGTGGATTTAATGAAGTTGGGAATGCTAATATCACTGAAAAAGCACATTCTTTTTGACTGGACTCAGCTCCCAAAATCTTACTATTTTAACAATAATAAACTCGGTGTCATTTGGTAGAAACATCAGCTTTAAAATTGCTATCTATCCTTTTTATCTAATGCTCTATTAATTTTCTTTTGTGGGAGAAGGTAAATCTAAGTAGCAGTATATCTTTTCTGTAGTAATTCTGTTATATTCTCCTAGAAGGTTCCTCTGATTTGTGTGCTAATTAAACAAAGTGGTCTCACTGGCAGGGAGAGATGTAAAATGAGCAGATTCATTGGGGGCCACAGATGTAATGAAAACAGTTCTACTTTTTCACTGAGACTTCTAACAGGAGTGCTAATTAGTGATAGTTATGGCAATGAGTTTATGCTATGGATAGGCTTCTACAATGGCTGGGCCTGAACACAAATTTTTGGCTCTCATTCTCTTAGTGCAAGGAAGGAGAGATGACACTTTGGAACCAGCTGTCCTCAGATTCACTTGCCTCAGTGGAATAGAACTGAGGAGATTCTGTTCCAGCGCCAGATTTGAAAGCTGCACACACTGCTGGAGAGCTCCTGCCTCGAATGTGCTGACAGCGTTGTTGTCAAGAAACAAGTGCTTCAGGTCTTGGAGTCCTTCAAAGTCCTGCGCTGTCACCCTTTGAATCAGGTTATTGCTGCAGTCGAGTTTCTGCAGTTTGCCGGACAGCCTGAGTGGCATAGTGTGGAGCCGGTTCTTAGAGAGCTCCAGTGTTGTTAAGTTAGGAAGAAGCTGGGCACCATCTATTGATGTCAGCTGATTTTCTGACAGAAAGAACTCAGACAGGTTTTCTAGCTGTTTCACATCTCGAAGTCTCACCATTTTAAGTTGGTTTTTCTCTAATTTTAGTGACAGCAGGGATTTAGGTAGGTCAAGAGGCACTTTTGTCAGAAAGTTGCCACTTAAACTGAGAAACTGTAGATTGTGGAAAGATGCAAAGAAGTTGGTTGGGAATGAATTCAGCTTATTATCAGCCATGCTCAGATACTTCAGCCTAGGAAGCTTAAATGGTGCAGACACAGATTCCATGTTGTTGCCATCCAGGATCAGACTTTGTAAATTGTAAAGGGAAGAAAATGCACTTGGAGGCAGAGTCACAATCAAGTTGTTCCGAAGATCGAGCACCCTTAGTTTCATCAAACCTGCAAAATCAGATGCATGCAGAGCACTGAGGGAGTTATCAGCAAGTTTTAAAATTTCAAGGCCAGATGGGAGAAAGGTGGGTATTTGCTTTAGCTGATTTTTGCAGAGTTCCAGGGACTTCAAGGCGCTCAGAGCTTTGAAAGTGTTGTTTTCTATTGATTCTGTGCCACTGCATGACAGGACCAGCTCTTCAAGGACTGACATTCTCCTGAAGTCTGTAAACTTAAAGAGGAAAAAAAAAAATAATGTGATTGTAGATTTATAGATATCCTCACTGGTTACTCCTCCTGGATGCTCGGGCAATTGCTAGTATGCACTGAGAAACTATATAGTGAGAATGAGAAACTAAGATAAGTGGTAGCAATAGAGGTGTTACTACGGGTACCTGTGGTTTGCCAGTGCTTACTTATATTTCTAGAATTATGTTGTTTAAGTCTATGCTGTGTCAGGTTTTGAGAAAACACATGTATTTGAAGACGGAATATTCCCTTTATTTCCTCCTGGTGGATTGCCTATATAAAATGGAGAGCTAATATCACCAGTGGCAGAATTTTTTGCAGGTAGTAGGTGGTTGTTAATGTTCACTGTGCTCAATAGTCCTTGCCAGAGCAGTTTTAAGTTCAGCCATTTCCATATATCAACAGTATTGTCACTGTAGCATGTATTCCCCAGAGGGAGTACCCATGGATAGCTTTACCTCTTGCTACTATAAGGTTTTGGCAGGAAAGTAAAATCCAACACTTTTATCTCTTCTCTCCCCCATTACCTCTCCTTTTTTTTTTAAATAAAACCCTCACATATTTAGATGACCAAATGGAAAGTGTCAGATCAGCCTGGCCCGAAAAATCACATCTGTGGAACAGATTGTTTTTACAGAAACTTAGATTTTTTTTTAGTTGATAATAAACAGATGCTTTTCAGTGGTAAATGGAACTTAGATGTTGACTATGAATATAATATTGAGAGGCATACAATTGTTTCATTATTTTTCTGCTCTGTTGGAATGTGCTTGTTTACAAAGCTTGCCATCTTGTGTCCCCAGCAGCAAATTTACGTGAATCTGGCAGTGTTCTCCAAGCTGATAGGAGGAAGCATGCAATGAGGGTGAGCCAGGGAGTTCTCCAAGCACACCAGTTGCTAAAACATTAATTTTCTGAAAATACCAGAGATGCTTCCCATTGACCTAGCTGCTTGAGTCTTTAAAAATCGTTTATATAGGAATCCTCCAAAAAAGCAAGATGAGCAGTTCTGTACAGGAGTGGTGGAAAGGAGTGTCCTCATCTGTTTTCCCTTCCTGTGTCTAAAAACATCTCACTACAGGTCTCAGAAGTACCACAACAGTAAGAGATGTTAAAGTAACACCATATTCTTCATACTATTTCCCCCAGGACTTAGTAGCTACCAGCACATTTTACTGTCATTGAGGGAAGCTATAAAACACGTTCTACAGTATAACTCCTCATCCCAGACAAGAATCTACATGGAGGGCAGTACAAGTCCCCTTGCAGTGCAGGTGCTGGGTAGTAGTTTTGTTGTGCAATCCTGGTTGGATGCATTTGGCTATCATACTTCTGTATGTGAAATCAGCTCAGAAAGGTGACTGTTAAAAGATGCCTTACAGCTTCATTTATCCAACTCATGCATGGTTTTGGGCTGTATCTGTTTATCTTAGCTACGAACTCTGAAGTTTAACTTCTGTTAAAATTAAAGCCCGCACAGCTGTGAAAGAGGAGTCAGATTTCATTTTGGTGTGGTATCCTTAGTTTTTCCTTCTGATTAATTTTATTCTGTCTTGCAAAGTAATTTCTGAGCGTTGCAAAATTTGATGCAGTTAGTGAGAAAGTATAGATATGAAACCTCTATTGATACAGGTTTCTCCATCAATTATATTTAAATTCAATGAGGGAATGTACCTCCATGAAAAACTTTATATTCCCAACAGTAAATAACAAAGTTGTCCAAATTATATTTTTTTTTCTATATTGCAGTATTTTATATATATATATAGCTATAGAGCAATATCAGAATTGTGTGTCCAGTTTTGGTCATGATTAGGAGGCTGATCTTGTACAGCTTTATCATGAGAAGTCCCATAGGAATGAGCTGCATTGGTCAAGGGCATAAAAACATGGTCACATGTAATTATAAAACCACTTTAAGGAAACTGAAACAACTGTGAACCTTCTCAATTCGTTTCTCCTGTAAATTCAAAAGCAGTATTTTCTGCTTTTCCACAGTTGATTTCTGTATGTCTCTAAGAGGCTTCATTTTCCTCTTGTTAAGTGACAGAGAGCTACGTGAAGGTCCGTGTACATTCACTCTGTAATGATATTAGGCTTCTTAATGTGGATTTTTATAATTTCTATTTTCCACCTATTTGGTATGCTTTGCTAAGCTTTGTGACCATGCTGTTTTGAGACTTAAGCATTTATCCATGCTTTTACAAACCACCCTGTCTTTCTAATATAAATCAAGACTTTGAAAGATTATGAGATCTTTTTTTTGCTAGAGAACAGTGTTTTATTCTCTAAGTGGATTGCATGTAAAGTAATACTACTATAGTTTTATATTTAAAAATTTTGATCTCCTGAAAGTGGATCTAATATGCTGTTATTTTAATAAAAACATTTTAATGAATTTGTCTTTTTAATGACTTTTTTTTTTTCTTTTTTGCTTTTCGAGTTGCTGTGACCTGGGCTTTGTTACAAGCAGGTTTTTTAAAACAGTCCCCGTTCATGGGTGCAAGAAAGATGATTTTCTTTTAGCAGATAAAACCCCACTTATTAATAGAGTTAAAAATAAACTAATGTTAAAGTGAGAGTAAACAGGTTATTGTTGGTCTTCAAATCAAGAAGGAAGCAGAAAATATTGAAAAAATGTGTTAAAATTAATCTAGTTTTGTTATTATGAAGTCTGTTTATAACAAAGCTCAAGTTGTAAAAATATCAAAAGCAAAAATCACAGCAACTGTTTTCAATGCCGATCAACCCTGTCAGAAAAAAACACAAAGTTGACTTGGGTAAAAAAAAAAGGTTTACTTTTTCTTTCCTTTTTTCTCTTCTTTAAAACATACTGGATTTAGTGTACAAACTTTTTTTTCCTATTTCTTTACAATTTTAATGCAAATTAGGGTCCAAAAGTAATTGAAACAATATTTTTTTTATTATTCAGAGGCAGCTAATTGCCAAACCATAATATTTGTGAATGCATATGTATAAAAGTCTCTTGGAGGTCAGCTGTGGGAAGTCTAAGCTTCCATTCAACTTCTTTATGAACATACATTCTTTTCTCTATGATCAGTTAAATAAAGGCATTTTAAAAGCAAAGGAAAAAAACCAAAACAAACCATCCAAACAAACAAAATTCCCACACCAAGCCCCTAAAATCCTATAGAGTTCTTTTAGCGCTTGCAGACACGTACTTGACAAGCAGAAATCAAAACCTGTTTCTACAAGCACTATAATATGTGCCAGTGGAATTGCTCAGCTGTGCAAAATTAAGCACAGGTATTTCTGATGTCAAGACCTCAGAAGTATAATTTGCTGCATGGGGAAAAAAAGTAAAAAATA
This sequence comes from Atrichornis clamosus, assembly GCA_013400975.1. Classification (NCBI taxonomy): domain Eukaryota; kingdom Metazoa; phylum Chordata; class Aves; order Passeriformes; family Menuridae; genus Atrichornis; species Atrichornis clamosus. The sequence goes on along the minus strand of WBMZ01002426.1, from coordinate 12,083 downwards.
TATCCAAATACCCAGTCTAATCTCAAGGAAACACTCTGCATAACTACAGGGAGGTAGCATGAAAGAACATTTACCTTTCAGTGTAAAGTCAGTAGTAGCAGCAAGGCATACTGATAGCCAGTTGAATTAATGTATAAATTGAAAAGCTCTCTTCTAGGATGGTTTCACACATCATCTGTTCTGAATGAGCATAAAACATTTACCCCACGACTCTATTCACTTATATCCAACATTTAAATGCTTTATGACACCTATCTTTTGCTCTAGTCAGAACCTAAGGCCACTTTACTTGTAACTGAGGAGTAGCTGACAGGTACAGACAACTAAACTAAGAAAGGAAAAATGGCTCAGCTTACTTACCTCGGAAGGAAAATAATCGGGGGGGGTGGGGCAGGGGGAGGGAGGAGTTTGCACAAAAACATATTTCCTAGTCCTGGAATTCATTTGACCAATCTTTTGTTTAACTAGAGCACATCAGCATAGCTAAATCACACCACTGAACTTAGACTCCTGTGGGTATATGAGATAAAACAAAAAACCCCAGAGATATTAGTAGCAGCTAAAAGAGTAAACTCTTTCTCAGAAGAAAACTGTACAATCACGGACTACTTCTCAGCAGGTAACAGGTATTTCCAGATGCTGCTCTAAGCTGCCTTCTAGCCTGTTTCATTTAGTCCTGAGAGCAAAATCAAATACGCATTTCAGGACAGTTAAATTCTTTGTAAAAGGATTAGCATACTTAAGAGAAAATGTATCTCATTTGAATCACACTTTTCTTATTATTTGTAGTAAATTGGTACACAGTAAGCATGTGTAACACAGGAGGTTTTATTTCCCTTGGGTCTATCTGTACAAGCTGAATTTATTAAATAAAGGTATTTTAGGGTAGGAAACAAAGAATCACTGTTCCAGAGTGCAGTGTAAAATGAGCATAAACTGATCATGCCTTTAATAATGCAATCCAGTGATGCCTCAAGAAACCTAGAATAAACTTTTCCAATAATACAAATAGCTGGTAGCTTTGGTTAGAAGCTACTCTCATTTATATGGCTCATTAGAAAACCTAGAATAAACTTTTCCAATAATACAAATAGCTGGTAGCTTTGGTTAGAAGCTACTCTCATTTATATGGCTCATTAGATAGGCCTGGCATTGCTTTCAGAAACATCTCATGCTGTGCCTTAGACTCAGACTTACTTCCTCTGCCATTTCTAATAGCAGTTGCACCTGGCACTTGCAGCTCCAGAGGTGAAAAAGAACTTCACTTTCGTTCATTAGGGAAATTATTCTAATGACCTAAAACTGTTCCATTTACTGTGAAAAAGTAATATATTGTATCAAAAATAGCAAAATATTTTAATGGGCTAAAAAATTACTCTGGAAGTGAATGGTTGTTTGACCATATATAAAACAAGTCAAAATTTTGTTCCGAGTTGTAGATTACTATTTTTTTGAGTTTCATACAAAATATCATTGTGACAGTGTGAACTAGTGCTTGGAGACTGCAGGATAATGAAAACACTACAGGAATATATTTACATATCCTTAAAGAGTAAGTAAAAATAAAACCAGATCTGGCAGCACTTCATCAGTTTTTAGAACATGGAATAAGAATTGCTCCTCACTAGATACCACTACCATCTGGGAAGTCCAACTTTCAGTTACAGTGCACTACAAAAAAGTACTTTTGCTGGATTTTCTTACCTGGAGTTGTTTAATTTTGCTGTGGCTGATGTAGAGTCTCCTGGTGGCAAAAGGAATCTCTCTGGGGATCTCTGTGGCTCTGTAGCATTGCACTGACTGGGAAGGGTCACAGCTGCATCTTCTTGGGCAAGTGGTACTTAGACCACTGTGAAAAGAAAAGATGACTAAAAGGTAAGATAAATCCATCTTCCAAAACAGGAACTCTGGAATTGCCTCGGCAACATCCAGCTTGAATTAAGCACCAAAGCCCTTTTATACCATGAAATCTGATAAAAGGATATTATGACTGTGTATTTTATCCCAGTGAAAAAACAGCAAAAACAATACTGTAATTTGCCTGGGTTAAAATGTTGGCAGGCATTACAAAGAGTGAGAAACTTAAACAATGATAAGGTGCCTTTACATTTGTAGGTATGCGAAATTAGCGTTATTTATTACCTGACATCTAATCTGCAAACATCCATATTATCTCCAGTTTCCTAGTTTTGTTAAATGTGACACCATGGAATTAGTGGAGAAAAGATAAAGAGCTGTTTTATAGAGGGGCTGTAAAACCTTTGTGTCTTCTGTGACTCAGTATCAGAAACAGTAAAAACACAACTACAGCCAACACTGAAGATTTTTGCTCTTCCTCTTGCATTATTCAGACCACCACCCAAACCCTCAAAACTCAGGCAGCTACTATTTTAAAGCTAAAACATTCTATTATTTTTTTTAATATCTGTGGTACAGCTGAGTGCTGCTGGTTGCACAAAATTACCTGTTCTTGCGTAATTCCCATAAATCAAAACTTAATTATTCTTGTATTTGAAAATTACAAATGGACAATGCTTGAAAGTATTTAGTATAAACCGAGTGGTAGATAATCAGTAAGACCTATTTACCCCATGACAGATGGAGAACACTTAAGACTCCCCCTAGAGTTTTCTGTCAACTTTAAGTGCTTCTCTGACATGTCTACTGGCTGTGCCAGCTGGAGATGTAAAGTTTTGAAAGGCATACGGTTTTGGGTGTGTTTACTTTCCTTTGCACTCAGCAATCTACAACATACAAACATACTTTTGAAACCTTTGTATCTTATCATACTGATCTGCTTTGCACTGTTACCTGCTCACCTCCATCCTTGCCATCATACCTTCAATAATAGCTGATGCTATTCCTTAAATGCAGAACAAGGCCTGTTATTTTTCCAAGCAGAAGATAATGTCAAGTTTGACAAATGGATAACAGAACTGGGGGCAGTCCTTGATGGGAATGCCTATTGGATGCAGCTGGGCTTACACTGGACAATTGCCATATTCCTTCCTGGAGATCCTTCTGTCTCCTTAATCCTCAATACTGTGAGTGCAGAACTGCAACCCAGCATCTGCTAAACCAAAGAGCAAGAGCAGAAACCTTTTCCAAAAGCAGGCTGTGAAACTGGCATGTTTAACAAGCTATGCAGAAAAATTCTGCCTGACTTATGCCATAGTGATCACTGGAGCCAAAAGGAGTGGGTGGGGATTTTTAGCAACTGTGCGTTAAAGCAAGTACTTTAATGTATCTCGATCTAGGGTTTGCTACCTGGCTTGTGGTTTTGCCTATTTTTTTTCCCTTTAAGAGTCAAAGTACTCAAAGCGTAAATCCTTTCTGCATGCTGACAGTTACTTGTGGTATATTTCTTTGATTCCATCTTTCCACTGACTTGAGTTTAAATGCTGGTGTCACTAACATAGTAATGCTCAGCATCCTTTGTAGGAATTTGTCTTCCTTCCAAACGTCATCAAAAACAACTGCTTTCTGCTCAAGAAGGGTCAAAATAAATGAATATCCAACCCTATCGTTTGCAGTTTAGAGATCTAAAGTACTGCAGAATCAGTCTGTGAACCCCTTTAAGTAAGAACCATAGATTGCATCCTTCCCTATTTTGTGAATGTTAAGTCAGTCAGCTGATGTCAGAATTCCCAGCTGTAGTTACAAAGCAATTGCACTACAGTAAGCTGCAATATTCTTGGCTCTTGGCATTTTTGTGTAATGACTATATCCTTTGCCTTTTCAAACTAATGAAAGGAAACTTTATTGATTTGCTGGTTCATTTCCATTATATTAACAACAATTATTAATCGAGAATGATGTTATGTATCCATTAATTTCTGATATATGCCTGCTTTTGGCAGCTAGGTAATTTAAAGTGATAGCTATGAAAAAGGATGTCCTATTAAACCTATTCTGTACAAATTCTCATACATGTTCACCAGAGGGATGACTGGTTTTGCACAAAACTATGACCTATGGGGTTTTTATTGACTTTAGAAGACCTGATGGTAACAGAACTAAGAGAGTCACAGGACTGTGTGAGCATAAGCTTAGCAGGAAGTTGTGAGCTACACAACAACAACAACAAAAAACCTAAAACCAAACCAACCAACCAACCAACTAAAAAAACCGAAACAAAACCAAATGCAAACGACAACCCCCTCCAAAAAACCCAAACAATATTTACAAACATTCCAAAATCTCTGTTGTGGAAGTAGCATTGCTGGCCCGTGAGTTGCACAGCTTCACATTGCAATGTTAAGAAGGTCAATTGCTGTGGCCATTTCCTGCCAGCAGTTTTAATGTGAAATCTCCACAGCTTTTGATGGGGATTCCTGTGCAGGACTAAAGGCATGATATACCACTCCATCATTTCTGTGTCAGAAAGAATGAACAGTAGCACCAGAATCTGCCCATGTGGGAAGTCCCAGGGACAACCTACATGGTCTGTGCTTTAACCAAAGGTAAACACTTCAGATCAAAACCTGCTAAACCCCAAATCCATGTCAGACATTGTCCTGTTGGCATCTAAGATGGACATTGATTAAATACACTGTACAACTTTGGGTAAAACATAAGCTTTATTTTCTGAAAGTTAGCTCTTTCAGGGTTGCTGCTTTTATTTCAAATCTGAAGTAGGGCTCATAAATGGCTGTAAAGTTTGGCAGGTTTTTTCCAAATATGTCAGTTAGCCTAATAAAAATACTATGTTTTGGTACAAGCCTTGCCTCACACAAGATTTCAGCACCTGCAGTATTAGGGCATGGGTCTTTTCTTTCTTCACCAAAGTCACAGGTTTGACAAAAGCACACATATTTACACCAAGACATAACTTTTTAACCTAAGATTTAGAAAATGGCATAACAGTAAGATGACATTAAAATCAGAAGACTGAATCTGCAAAACTCTTATTATGGGGTATTTAGAAATGTCTGAAGAAAGCCCATAAAACCTGCAGGTGGATCCCTTGTAATGTACATGATGGCACAGATTGTGCAAGAGAAGATGCAGTCTTATCGCAAAAGACATGGAGAAGCTAGGCTTCTGCACTTAGGGTGTCCCTTGCCTATGGAAAGGCAAAATTGCAGGAAAAGACCAGCTTAGGACTTGCACGGGGCATGGATAGGAGCTTGATCCCTGAGGGATGTCACAGGCAGAAGGAGTTTGGCAAGTAGGAACTACTAAGTGATGGAGTATGCTTTAAAGAATCCTTGGCATATTTAGGTGCCATATGCTATCAAGTGCCTGCCACTGAGTACATGTGAATTTATAATTATTTCTTGCTGGAGCTTTTTAACTTGGATTTGGACCAATTTTTCATAGGGACAACAAATGGCATTTGTCTGCTGCAAAGGTTACCTCCAATCAAGCTCTTCTCTCCAGAGTGGATCAGGCTGCTAAGGGAAACAATCATAACATTGTTTTTTAAAACATTATGCTTCCCTTAATAATCTGTTGAAATAACCTAAAGTGCTGTATAGAAATGTTTCTTAAACAAAGAGTCTTAGAGTGTTACACTGAATGAAGAATGTCAACCTATAGATTCTAGGTCAATTAATGAGACCTAATTAATAGAAAGGTTATAAATTTATAAATAGTGATTTTATGTTTTAATCCTACAAAGTAGAGTTTCACAAAAACAATCAGAGACCTGTCTGAAAAAAAATTATATCTCAATCTTCTTAAGCCAAGAATTTTGTAGAACTACTTTTATCCATTTTCATAGTATGTGGAGAAGGTGTGTTCTAACTCCAGGCAAGGTCATCTTCATACACTGGAAACAGCTGCTGGATGAGTTAAAGCAGATTTTTCTTCCACACAATAAGGTAGGTTTCCTTTCCTTCCTCTGTGCTGGTAACAGAGGAGATGAAAGTCATAAGCCCTTAGGAATTTCTCGCATTTCGCTTGTCCAGGACACATTTGCATTCCAGAGAAACTAGCACAGTGAATCTTATTGAGAGGAATGAAATTTTGTTAAACAGAAATTCACATATTGAGGAGTTTTAGTCATTGCCAGTTTTATGAGTGGAGGGATGCTAGCCCAGATCAGATGTGTCTGGGGCAGGCACCCCACAAACAACAAATAAGCACCACCCACGTGGAATAGGTCAGTGGAAATAATTTCATACACATATGCCACTAAAGATGCTGTAACTGGCCTTCAAATATTGTGCCAAATGGCATCGACTTGATGGAGGGCTGCTCTTCATTAATTGAGCCACAGAGAGCTGTGCCCATGAAACCAGAGATTAGGGCATGGTGTAGTTACGGTTTCCTATTAATAACATTCCTAGTAAGGCCGAAAAAAGGAATGAAGAGAGGAAAATATAGAGGGCAGATCTGATGGCTGAGTCCAGTCTCAACACGGAATTTAAGCACACAGGTCTTTTATATGTCAACAGTTATATAAGATCTGTAATTAATGTATGTGAGATCATGCCTCGTGCAGTACGACCGAAAAGTAAAGTGACAGGGAAGGATTATCCAATCAATAAGGGAACCATGAAATCAATGGTACTCTTCAGAGTCCTGTAGGAAGTAAGTTAGTTCTGGCCCTTCCATTTCCTGTGGATATCTTTAGCCTTAAAGAGCAGTCTGCTAGTGTGCATCCAACAGAACAAGAATGGAGCTTTAACTCTAAAAGTTGTCTAGTGTTCAAACTGCAAGGCACAGTTTCAATGAGGCAAGGACTCTGAAACAGCAGTTTTTTAAATTATACACACTGCGTGCACAGAGAGAGGATTTCATTCCCAAATGCTATAAAAGCTGAACATTTCTGGCATGTGCTTTATTCATTTTTTAAAATAAAACAAAAATTCAGAGTTAAAATAGTTAAGTATAAGGGTATACATAGAAATAAGCATGAGACTAAGATCACAATAGCACAGTAAAAAGGAAAAGCTGGTCTGAAAAGTGACTTGTGAGACTGATACGGAGTGAATGTTCAAAATAGTAATCAATAAACTGTTGCACCCATGGGCTCACCTATGGACTGTAAAATGCAGCCAACTATGAACTCTCTAGGCTTGCAAAGCAGGAATCGCCTAAAATGTAAAAACTAAAAACTCTGGGTTTGTTGGCAGAAATTTTCTGTAATGACAGCTGAAAAGGTATGTCCCTTTAAGTACCAGTGCGGGTGGATAATTCCCTCCTCTCTTTCAGAAAGGAGTGTGCTTCAGAAAGGCACATTCTAATCATCCATTCTAACTCCTTTTTCTAGAACACAAAAATCTTTCTTTATCATCTCTATTTTCTCTCATATTTTGATACTGCAAGATATTACTTGTTTTCTCTCCCTTTCCCCTTTGGTGCCCCTGCTTGTGACTGCACAACCAGCCACACAATCAAACCACTCAAGATGCTTCAGCACTAACCACACAGGAGATGGCCTTGACATGTGCAGGCGCTGCAGCCTGGCACGCACAGCTGGGCAGCTGCAATTACAGAGGGTTCCAGGTGAACTGAGGAACGACCCTCGTGTGCAAACACACGTGTTTATATTGTAAATTCTTGAGGCTGCATCAAACCAAAGGTCTGTAGAGTATCTCATACACCACTTTCCCAGTCTAACCATGGACACTAGATACCAAATCTACAGCAGTGAAGATGTCGATCCAAGTAATTTATGTTTTCCTTTTGATTTGGATATTGCTTTGGGGTTTTTTTCATATGAAAATATGTCCTCCTCATACTTCAGGTCATTTACTCTTTAAGCTCAAAGTAAGTTTTCAAATGATTAATTAGGTACTCCAGTAATCAGTTAAAGTATGCAAGTTTAAATTTATGAAGGAGTGTTTGTACTCAAATGTACTTAATAGCAGTATAATGCAGACACCTCAGGTTCTCTATACCTTGTCTAAAATAATTGCAATTATGTACATAAATTATATGTGAAGGAATTATCTGGTGATTAGCTTCACCCAGCTCTACTACATCATAGATAAGGTCAAAGGAGCAGATCACAAAACTTTCAGTAAGTCTTTTTGACATTAAAGGCACTCGGTGAATTTAAACTCTTCTTTACATATAACTTGCTTCAACTATTTGATTGTTAGAAATGTCCGTTGTAGAAAGGATTCTTACTGCTAAACCATCTGACTCAGACTGCTGTTCTTTAAATGTTCTTCAATTATTTTGATGTTATCAGGGTATACTGTGTTACAGTTTACTCTAAATTGATTTAATCTAATGGAAGGCCAAAACTACTAACCTTTCTTAGGTTCAGTTACACAACTACTGCACAGCTTGCTTACAGAACAGAGCTACAGTGGCTCTCGGGGCTTTTGGTAGTCATTTCAAGGGAAACTGGAATTGATCAGAATTTTCTAGGGGACCTACAAGTATAGTTTTGAGATAGCTAAAGTATTCATGTGCTTACTCTTATATCAGTGATTCTTGCTTTTCATTTCAACCTCTCTTTCACAGTATTTCTGGTGAGGAATATAAATAACTAATGATAAGTAATGATGGCTACATTTACAAAGATTTAGTGTCACAGCTGCTGATTTTCTTTAAAATATATAGCATTTCTTCTCATTTATCCATACGCCAGCAAGTATTAGTCAGGTATTACATTGCAGGTAAGCTCCTAAAAGGATTTTATTTGAGAAGCTAATCTTTGAGTGGAATGAGCAGAGGCAAAACCTTATTTGAGTGGTGAAATGTTAGGACATGCAAAACAAAGGTAGCACTGATAAGGGATGAAAGAATTAAAAGTAATGACCACAGAACTCTGATATCACTGTGGATAAAGACAATTTAAGATAGAGCTGGACTGACCCCTAAGCTAAAGGAAAAGGACACTAAAAACCTGAAAATAAGTGATTCTTTAAAAAGAAGCAGTCATACATAAATTACATTATGTCTAGGAATTTGAAGGCAGTATTTGCTATAGATATATTACACAGTAACTATTGGAAACTTCTTTCTCAAGATAAGTAGATACTGTTCAAAAGCATGATAGAGATATATTAGCAGAAACTGCTAATGTTTGGCTTAGTGATACATTACTGTTTCTTAAAAAAAAAAGGGCAAAAAATGTCACATAATTCTGTAGGTACTTCTCCACTGCGATACCTACCAGAATCAAAGCCAAAGCTAACATAAAAACTGATAGCACTGAAACAATTAATTTTCTTTTGTGGCTGAACTAATTTAAACCATAAAAATAGTTTAGCTTTTGATACAAAAAGTACTTTGATTTTCTGTCAGACGCTGTTTTGCAAAAAAGACAATTGATACAGCTGTGAAGAATGAACATCAGGATGAAGGTCAGGCAAATGCTCTGACCAGCTGGGCTCATTCCAAAGCGCTTGGGCAACTTTAGACACACCCTTTTCTCAGCTACTGTCCTGAATACACTGATTTACTGAGCCAGAATATTTTCTGTAGGTGTATATAAAGGTGTTTGTAGCTTTTGTTTCCACCATGGATGGGCTTAACAGTAAGAAAAGCCCTCATTAGTTGCCCAGTTTGTTACTACCTACCTTCAGTTGCAGTACAGACAATTTGAATGGTGTGCTGGTTTTGTCTGGGGTAGAGTTAATTTTCTTCACCGTGGTTAGTGTGGGGCTGTGTTTTGGATTTGTGCTGAACACAGGGCTGATAATCTAGAGATATTTCTGCTATTGCTGAGCAGGGCTTGCACAGAACCAGAGATCTTTCTGCTTTTTGTACTGCCACACTGGCAAGGGAAGTTGGGAGTATATGAGAAGTTGAGAGGAGACACAACCAGGACAGCTGACCCCGACTGATCAAAGGGATATTCCATACCACATGACATCATGCTCATATAAAGGAGTGGAGGGAGGAGAAGGAGATGGGGGGGACGTTTTGGAGTGATTTTGTTTGTCTTCCCAAGTAACCATTATGCCTCATGGGATTCTGCTCTCTTGGAGATGGCTGAACACCTGTCTGCCCATGGGAAGCAGTGAAGTAAATCCTTGTTTGCCTACACAGCTTTTCCTTTCCCTGTTAAACTGTCTTTGTCTCAACTGCCGTGTTCTCCACCTTTTATCCTTCTGATTCTCTCCCTAGACCTGCTGTTGTGGGAGTGAATGAGTGGCTGCTCTGGGCTTGATGCTGGCTGGGGTGAAACCACAATAAAACGGTAAAGGGCAAGTGAGCGGGTTTGTAATAACACTCTGTAAGCTCCTTGTCAAGCCTACAATAGCAGGTCCCAGAGGAAATGTGATATCTACTGTTAATGGTGAAGTTTGCTTTTATCAAGCTCTTCTTAAAGTACAGATTGATGGAAGTACAATTCTTTCCTGCTCTGACAAATATCCTTGCATTCCAGGTGACTGGTCTAACCACTGAGCTGTAAAGTGGTATCTGTCAATCTGTGTTCCAATCAATTATCTGTGCAAAGTGGAGCAAGGAAAGAAACTCACCCCGGGATGCCCTTCAGCCCCAGGGCTGTACGTGCAGGGGTCCTGGTGCTCTCACCATTGTCTTGGTATCCTCCTCTGCTGACTGGAGGGTCCCTGTGCTCCCCCTCTCTGGTGCTGGCAGAGTAGTTTGTGTAGGCAGGATTAGGGTCCTGATCTGGGTTAAAGTGATCCGCTTTCTCTTTTGAGGTGGAATTACAACTTCAGTGCAATAAAAGCAAGCTGCATGTGTTCTCCACAAGAGAAATAAAGCTAATAAAGCTCCCACTGAAATCAACATCAGAATGGCAGTATTCCAGAGATGAGCTGTAGCCAAGGTGAGTGCCTTGGAGAAAGCACCCATGTAGAGAGACCTTATTCCCTGAAACTAGTTTTCATTTTCAGAACCAGGATGAGCTAAAAAAAGTGAATACCTTTTATATGGTTGTAACTGCATTCATTAGTGCTTCTAGAGATGCAAAGTTGCTGGGGGCAGTCCATTTGGGTTAGATATTAAGCAGGAATTCTTTACACTGAGGTTGGTGAGACACTGGAACAGGTTGCCCAGATAAGCTCCATCCCTGGGAGTGTTCAAGGCCAGGTTGGATAGGGCCTCAAGCAACCTGATCTAGTGGGAGCTGTCTCTGCAAATGACAAGGTGGGTTAGAACTAGATGATTTTTAAGGTCCCTTCCAACCCTTAATGTTCTATAATTCTATGATTTTATACAATACTTGCAAGCTTGCATCTTTGCTGAGAACAAGCAATGGACGTGTCACTGCAAATCCTGCTGTGTGGCTTGCACCTGCTCGTCATGTTGGTGAATACAGTAGCAAAGACTTCACTTTCCTTTCCCCCTCCTTTAGACATAAAAATGGCCACATATTCTGAAAAATGACCCAGCTTTCCAATTCAGCTTGGCTTCATTCTGAGTCCTCATGTCTGGGCAATGTGTAAGTCATAGATATGTTTTATCTCTATCTATATGCTCAAATGAAATTCTTGACCATATTGCAGAAATGATTGTGGTAATAGCTCAGGAAATGGAAAAGCTTTTTCCAAAGCTAAAACCATCATCATTACTTTATCTAATGATGCCATCTCTCAGTGTGCCCCTCATCCTCCTGCAGCTGGTTTCCCTTTCAGCAGTGAGAGGTTGTTTGCTGTCACCATGGTGTGTTAGTCACCATCACCCAGCTTTCTGAAGTTGTCTCGGTTTCTGTGTGCTCCCTCAGATGCTTTAGATCTTCAGAGGTTGCAATGCTGCCCTCTTCTAGTGCCTCATTCAAGCAGTGCTGCTTATGAGCAAACTTGTGGTTTGAGCATGTGTCTGCTTCCTGTCGTGCACTTCTGTACACAGGTACCTCTGTATTTGTGCTTCTCTCCCTGATTAATGTATTCATCCTTTCCTTGATGTATTTACGCTGTAAGTTGTTCAGGGCAAGGTCCACATTCATATTCTTTACTTTGTACCAACTTAGCGTAGGCCCGTAGGAACTACACGTCAATACAAAAATGGCCACAATTACAATTATACATGCCCGCTGCCTGAGTGGGCCAGGCGAGGACACTCCCAGGGACCGGCACGGGGACACGGGGAGAGCCAAGGGAAGGACACAGGCAGGGGCACGGGGACGCTCCCGCCGCCGCGGGCCGTGACGAGCGCCTGGCTGCCTCACCACCCCGCTCGTGGCGGCCCGCAGCGCCCTCTGCCGG
>WBMZ01002419.1:0-23956 GCA_013400975.1 Atrichornis clamosus | reverse complement strand
CCAGGCTCAAACCACAATATTAATAAAACCTGTATCTATCTTGACTTCAACACAATATTTGTGAAAAAAAAATTCAAGCAAAATGGAAAATATATGTATCATATTTGAAACGCCTGGCACTAGATTCAAATTTTTCCATAGCACTTGACAAACTCTATTTTGATCAATTAAAATGTGACTAATATCAATAAAAAAACACGTTTTCTCTTACAGTTTTATTGGAAGTAATGATCAATTCAAGATAATTTTTCTCTCAACATATTCTTTCCTGCATTATAAGATAGGAGATAACAAAACTTCCTCTAAATTTCAAGCCTATAAATCATTAACTGCAGTGAGATAAGAAATTAAATATAATGAAGTGAAAATATTTAACATCATTTTATGTTAAACTAAGCTCAAATTTTTCAATATATGGTTCCTATGCCTAAATACAAACTAAAGTATCTTATTTCTATACACTCTATGGAAAAGTCATCACTTCAGAGTGCATGTTGATCCATCTATCGCACAATGAAATGGTAACTGAGGGTTTCTACATTTTGCATTATTTAAATGATAAGCATGTCCCCAGCAATACCAGGGGTCAAATATTAAAATATTGCCCCTATTCAATGGTTCCTTGGGCAAACACTAGCAACATCATGTCATACTAAAATGAACATCTAACAAAAAATACCATTAATATATGGTTTTAACACATACAAATCTTCTGTTTATAAAACATGGAGTTTGTTCACATTAGCAAGGTTATAAGAGCTATAGCTTCATTTAAAACTTCTTCCTCCTCTTTGATGTTGCAGAATCACCAACTGCTCCTTTGAAATGCAGCAGCAGCTGAACCAAATCACTCTCAATCGACCTTAGTGATAAACCATTCAATCTCCTGTCCCAGAGTTGACCTCAGTCTGGTTTTGATCAGAACTAGTTTGGGTAAAAGAACATTCACCTTCACAGGCTGACAAGGAGAGTCAAGTAAATTGAATGCTATTTATGTCAGCATTTCAATATTGTATAGCTATTACAAATATCTATATAATCAGCATTACATAAAGTGGATTGTATGCTATCTGGACTTTCAGCTGATAAGCAGTTGATCAGAGATTAATATTTTAATATACAGCTAAACAATTAATCAGCATCCAGACTTAATTTTTTTCATATCCTGGGTTATAAATTGACAGCAGCAGCAGCTTTCATGCCAATGGTATCAAATATATGATCAATGCCTGTGAGAAATTCAAAGTCACTTTAGACAGCAATGTCCTAAGCTACTTTGCTGGCTGTTACAGGGTTGTGGATTTCAGTATGCATTTTAATTTGACCTTTTACAGCCACATTACTCTTTCACCAATGGTTTTCATCTTTCTTGTGCTTGCTTTGGATTCTGAAGTAACCCTGTCTAAATTTAGGGTTTGGTATTATTCAAATTCACCACTATTACCCAATGTTTTTTGGGAGGAGATGTCTAATCAAAATATGTGAATATATGGCAAAATAAACAATTCTGTTATAAAGAAATTTGTCTTGGAAAAGCTTAAGAACCTCAGTTCCAGTAGACTGATGTTGAAAACTGTATTTTTCTGTGTGAAGCTGGGGGCATTCTATCCAGGCTGCAAATACACACAATTTGTTTTTCTGAAATTTTGACATAAATAGATTTTAATTTACCAGCTATTTAAAACAATATGTTTCAGTTTCAAAGGTCTAAAACTCAGCACATGAAAATAATGTGTTTCCAGAAGCACACCACATAGAGCATTTAGTTTTCAATAAATTTTGTCATATGGGACATGGCATTATATTAGTACTAATTTTTTTCCCTCTATGCCAACCGTCAATAGAAAATAGATTTTAAAGACAAATAGAGCAAATCCTAGCAAATCATACTCTGAAATTCGTCATGGCCATGTATCCCTACCGCCTTTGGATGGAATTGCACTGTTGTAATGATCGGCAGAATGTTGCTAGTTTAGGCAGACAGCTACACTGTCTTGGTGGTTAAAGGAAGTTTTCCTGCAAATACAGATTCCATTTTACATAATATATTTAGAGGCTGTCACAGTCACCCCTGACTGACGTATATAATATATGTTGGGTTACATACAAATACTATAACCAGAAATAACTGGCAGAAAAAGAAGCAAAGCATTCAGGAATCAAAACATTTGAAATAATATCTAAAAAAGACCCTGGCATATATTTTAATGACGTGTCCCAAGGCCAAATCAGCTACACCTGTCTCATATCTGGGAAGACTTTTGTGTAGCCTTTTCTTAAGAACCTCCAATGGTGGGGACTTCATGGTATCTTCCAACAATATATTGCAGCACTTATCTAATCCTGCTGTTTAAAGGTTATTCCTGATGTCTGATTTAAATCTTTCTTGCTTCAATATAAGATCTCTACTCCTCATCTCTTCCACCTCTGGTTAACCAATTGACAGCCCTTGACTGACAATACTGGTCACATGGATTGAAGAGAACTGGGCCCAGGAGGAGATGCTGGTTTAGAACCTGACCAATTACATGAAGTGAAGGCAGGAATGGGTCACCTCTGAGGCAGAAGATGACCTTTGTTCTGTCAATCTTGTTGAAGATAAAACAATCTTGTGGTATGTAAATTTGTTGAATGTGTGTTTAGGGGTGAAGTGTCTTTCATAATTGTGCATTTGTAAATTTGTGCTCTTCTGCCATAGAGAATCTTGATCAGATACGTATACACTCACATCTATTCCCAAATAGGAATATGCGTTAAAATATTTTAATTAGATTATTTCATTTTTAAAATTCATATAATAGTCATGTTAGTGACAAGTTAGTATCAACAGCCTTACAGAAGTTGATTTACAAAATCTGCTCCTGGCTCTATTAGTGCAATAAGTGCTACACTGCTGTGAAAGGAAAGATTCTTGCCTTAATATACAAATTAAGGCTTAATTTGTCTTACACAAATTTTTGCTTCTCTTAATTTTCTTCATTTCTTTCTAGGTGTTTACAGAAACTTTGATTATGTATGACAGTTGAAGTTACAGTAGTTGATCTATCCATTTTCCCGCTCCTCTCTTCCTTCTTTCGTTTTGATGATAGAGGTCACATCTGCCATTTCCTGGCTTTACAGTACCTTAGGTGACTTATACAAAACCAACATAACTTCAGATTTTTATGAGACTTCCTCAGTTAGCCTTGAATGCCCTAGGAAAAAGCCCTTTAGCCCCAGTGATTCAAAAATATACAACTTATTCAATTTCTTTATAACAGTTCTGGGAGAAACAAAAACAATGTAGCCTTGGGAAAGCTCTAGACTAAAAGTAATCTGGAGCACACAGCAGAATCTTTCTTTTGATAACAAACCAAGAAGCAGTACGCCATCAGGCACTTTCTGCTTCTGAAAATAGTTTGTGAATATTCTATCACTGAGGTTTCTTTAGAAGCTTCTCAGAAGAATCTAAATTCCTTAGGTTTGCAAGTATTTAAGCCTATATAAATTCACATCTACCATTTATGCTGTGGTAGTTCTTATATGTGATGGTGAAGTACCCTAGCAAAGACATCTTAATTGAGACTAGAAGAAAATAACTATTAGACAAGCTGGTAAGTCTTACGGGAAAGTGGAGAAGCTGAAATAAGACAGCAAGGGAGCAGGTATTTCTGAAAGTTCTAATATGCAGAATAGTTTACGATTTTTCTGCCACAAACTGTTCTAAGAAAATTTACAAGGCATTGTGATGGTTACAAGGAAGATAAAGTGATCTTAAAGGTATGAGAGAGTTGTAATTTCTTTTTCCTTAAATTTTATAAATTCTTATACTGATTGATGTTGTGTGCCAACAACAGTCTTAAAAAGAAAGCATTCAAGCCACAGTGTATTGGCCTAAAAATAGCAGATATTCAAAGATCTTTTACCATCCAAAATTATTTGAAATTTTATTTCAGAAAAATGTGTAGTCTCTCCATTTTTCTTTTGAGTTCTAGGTTTAACAGAGGCAACCCTGATAGATGCAATCTAATTCAATGCTTTGGAAAGAGATCAGTGAGAAAAATATTCAGAAAATTGTTTAAAATGCCTCACTCCTCTCCCAAGTATCAATAACAAAATGAATACAGCATTTCATTTCTGCTTGGCTAGAAGTAGTGGATATTCTAAGAGGCTATTAAACAGATAGCTTTAGCACACGAAAAATGCATGCAAGACATTTTGTTCTTATGTCGGTTATTTAGCACATTGTATATAAACCAACTTGCAAGATATAGGGTTTAATCTTTTCCAGTTTTATTGCTTTACCATTTCACTGTACTTCTCTTGCATTCTGTGTAGATGAAACTTTGATTTTAAATTTTGCATTTGTAGGCCTGAGTGTCAGTACTGCACACACAACACAGACAATCACTCTGATGGGAATCACACCATTAGGCTTTACAGCCAACATCCCCTCTCTGGATTAGTATAATTTGTAGTCCCAAATGAATTCACGTTGAGTATACATACAGGTCAGTAAAGTCTTCTGAACAAGAGCTACTTCTCGCTGCCTGCGCAATATCAAGCACAGTGTAACCTTTGTGGTGTTCAGAGCCTCCAGGTGCTATTATATAATTTATGTTCTTTTTTTTTGTCTCTGCTGATAAGAAATAGTAATTTGTTCATCAATTATACAGTTGTGTTCTATGTGCTTTATTTTCCATGCTTAAACAAAACATCGAAACCTAAAATGGAAAAGCCTTCTTGGGGCATGGGGGCCACTGTCCTCCCAATGGAGGCACTGAGCCACAGGGTTCCCTTCAGAAAACAAACCAAACAGGACAATCCCTTATGCTCCATCTCACTGGCCAGCAGTGACATTTACTCTCACCATGTTCTTTTCTGTGCTGGTTTTGATCTGCCTTCCATGTTCAGGCTTCCCTTTCTTTTTATTACTACATGCAGATGTCCCTTCTCCAATTCTTCTTTCATTCTTTCTTTCTTTCTTACTCTCAGCCTTCATCCTTGTTTCTCTCTCCTAGGTCTCTTAGAATTATCTTCTTCTCTATGATTGTTCAAGCACCATCACTTCTCTAATACACAGTGTTTTATGTTCAGAACCCTCAGTAATGAGGGTTAAAAGATCATATCTCATAAGAAAACTTACAATCTTAATTTTAAAATCTCCTGCCATGGAGAATCTCTGCCACTGTTAAGGCTTTCAGCCATTCTCTTTTCTGTTTTAATAATGATCAGTTTATCACACTACATTTTTGTCATACTGTGAAATCAATTTTCTCTTTTAATATGAACTTTGCAATTTCTGATTTGTGAACATGTAACTTCAAACATGTGGGTTTGTCGCATTATTTTCATGTGTTATCAGTTGTTATGCACAATCGTTACATGACACATAAGAGGTCCACTAACACCTTGGTCTGAGTGACACCTAGAAAAAAGTTGATCCCTATTTCAAGAATGTCTAATTTCCACAACCTTTCTTGTTTTTAAACAAAAGCTGATCTATCTTTATACACCTAAATTCATGACATCAGTGAGTTAATTTACAGACCCTGAATCCCATTTGGCAGACATGCTCAGCAGCCCTGAACTGTAACCTCAGTTTCAGACTCCTCTCTCCTGCATTCTCTGCCAGCTGTCTGAAGCATCCTACTGCCCAGGAAACTCCTCCCCACTCACATGCAAGAAATTTATATGCCTAACAGCACCATGAATTCTACCCAGCTCTCAGGCTGGCTCTCAGGCTCTTAGACTGCTAAGGATTCTACATCCCAAACCTCCTTTACATTTGGGCTGATGTGTTTTTTCATACAGATGTATTTAGCACAGATGGCAAGCCATAAAACTGTTAGAGAGATTATTTATTTTAAAGTATTTCATCAGGAAAAACTCACCAAGATGACTAAATTCATTTCCAAGGCTATCCCAAGGCAAAATATGTTGGTAGAGAAGTCAAATAAATCACACATACAAAACACAATTACAAACAATTGTGATTTTTAATGGAGAATAAGATTGTAAAACTGTAAAATAGGAGCTAAAGCCTTTTAGTATTAAAGGTTCTTCATACATTTCAATCCAGGGCAGCTGTTTAACATGCAAAGCCAATTATCTTGATAATCTCTGAAACATGCTTTTTCAATACAATCAGTTGACAGATTTCCCTTTTATAATTACATGTTGAAATATTAAAAGTACAGACCCAAATTCTGCTAAGACATGCATGTCTCTCAGAGCTGTATTCACCCATAGGAAGGCTGCACTGTCTTCGTACCGAATAGATATGTCAAGTAGATGATGCATGGTCCTTGTGTAGATTACATTAGTCTAAACTATATTAATAGTTCTCAAATATTCTTCCTCTGTACCTACAGTTTACATTCTTTGCCCCTTGTACCATGCCATGGAGAAGTGTTTCTTGGTGAAAACAATATATGGAATATATCCGAGAATAAACACAAGGTGACTCACAGGAGATGGATGGGCTTGGAGTTGCCTGCCCAGTCCTCAGATATGTCCTATTCCCATCTTCAGTAAATTCTCCTCAGATAAACCCACTGCTCTCTCCCCTGAGACTCCCTAAAACTTATCTTGCCATATATATAGACAAGTGAGCATTCCTTCCAGGGACACAGCACTACCGCCAGAGGATACAGTACAACTACTCTTAGATGGTCATCTGAACAGAGAAGTACAGGGAAAGCCCAGGATAGCACAACCTTATTTCTTAAAACCTTTTCTACTTCAAGTGAATTTGAGTTTATCACTTCATTATGAGCTGTTTGAGACCACAGAAGACAGCAGAAGCATCACAGCTGTAAGACAAACATTCAGAAAAGCTGGAGCCAAGAAGGGAAGAAAATAAACTAATTTCAGAATAAGGACTGCGATAACCCCTGCAGCCCCCCCCCCCTTACCAAAAAAACAGGTCTAGCAAAACCACGACACAAGGGGATACTGACAAACCTGGAAAGAGGGAGCAGTCTGGGTAAAGTATTAATATACCAAAGAGGAGTAATGGTACACATAGAACTCACACGTGATTATTATCACATAAACAAAAATACCTGGGCTGGTGCGGAGAACCTCACTCCTCCTGGCACACTTTTGGGTACCCATCAGAGTGCCCAATAAAGGTAGGCTACTTCTATCAAATTTCTGAGACTCATTTAAAGATAAGCAGCATCTTTGTCTCCTTTTGTGGTAATTTGAAAGTAACAGAATTCTTTAAATTATGATTTCTACTCTATATTGGTCTCTATGATAGAATTTTTTTAATCCCAGTCTACAACTTCCTGTTTCTGCATTCTCTGTAAAGGAAAACTGTGATTACTAGCTCAGGACTGAATATTTATACTAGAGACATCTGCATTTGGTGAGATGAATTCAAGCCTTAAAGTTTAAATAGAGAAGACAAATAATAGGGTTTCAATAGCATGAACACAACCATGGCTTGCATCAGCATCTTGCAATACCTGAGACTTTTATCTTTGCAGAAAAAGGGGTTGCCAGAGGGACGTGGCATTTTTAAAACATTATTGGGTTCTTGTTTGCTAAGTACAAGGCAAACAGGAAAAGAGAGGAAAGGAAACAGAGGTGAGAGTAATTAATGTAGTACAAGGAAAACAGAAGGAAGAGCATGCTTGACTGACTTGAGGTCAGCAGTGTATGGGGCATGAAAAGTTAAAACCAACCACCAGGAAACTTAGGGTTGGCAGTGTCCAGCCAGAACTTCAACAGGCAGCCTGATCACATAATCACTGCCTGATGAGCCCAGAATTGTTATCCTGAACTTTCAGAGATTGTGAATACAAGAAGACAATGTCATGGACTTGCAAGACAACGTACATTTTCTGACATTTAAAGGCAATAAACCTCACTATATATCTGTGAATCTGTCTGTTTCTGTGAATCTGACAGCACACACTTGATTTTTTTGAGCTTTTCTCCAAAACCAAGATAAAGAATTAAATTCGCTCTGAAAATACTTAGGATCTCTGAGGTTCTTTACACAATACCTGAGCTCCTAATAGAAACATTAATAACTGCAAGACTTGTGTTTAAAATTCTAAGAATTAACAAAAGATTTGTTCTTTCTAACCATGCCTGTCCTTCTTAATTCAAAATGGTAGGACTTCAGGTTAAAACCTCTCTGCAACTTTTTTATTACACAATCCTGCGTGATTTAAATGATTCAAAATTGTCACATGGGCTCTTCTCCTGTCACAGTCTTGAGAGAAATATTTACCACATAGTTCTTTATTGTGAATGGTCTGAACAGAAAGGAAATTATGTTTCTGGTATTCTCTCATAGTAGCAACAAAAGAACAACATTATTTGATTATAGACAAGAAATAAATGACTTGCACAACTATTTTCTTCGGTAGGGTTGCCTGCCTTGGAATTTTCCCCATGCTTGAATTGCCAACTGTTCTACACTGCATCTAGGAATGAGATCCCATAAGCAACATGAAAACTGAAGTGCCTCATGACCACTTTAAGCTTGCAAATCATTGATACTTATCCTGAGTCCAGAATCACTACAACTCCTTTCTTCTCCTGTGGTTAGCAAAAAAACATGTCTAGCTTTCTGACCATGCTCTGTGATCATATTACAGGAACAAAGGGGATAAATAAACACTTTTGGGATTGCTGAAAAATGTTGTGGCAGATAAGAGGATACCCTGGAGCACAGGGAGTGTTTCAGTACCTGGGTGCTTAAATCAGTACCTAGGTACCAGGGTGTACACCATGAGTACTAAAAAAAAGGCCACCTCGGATGCTTCACAAGAAAGCAGAAGTAGTGAATGCATCAGGCCTCCAGCCACATCTCCTTCCCATAGTGCAGATCTCATCTGAAAGTTCACAAAATTGAACAAGACAAGGTAGAGCTACAGCTGCAGACACAGGTGCTTTGGACTATGTTAAAAGACAAAAACCTGTCTTGTTCTGTCTGGTATTCAAACTACAGAGCAAATGCCTGCATGTCAGTGTCTCTCCCACCTGAGTTAGAGACAATTCCTCGAACAGCGAGAGCACTTAGCACAAGTAGCCCAGGAACAGAAAGACAGTGTAAACCCTCAGTGCTCAACTACAGGTACCACAAATATCCAGCAGGTCATTTAAATGTTTTTAATTTTTATTATACCAACATTTCCTTATATTATCATATGTATTATAAATAAATTATTTGCTTCATTTGGCATTAAAAATTGTTCGTTTCAAAAGAAATAAAACCCCCAAGGATGATTAATTCTTTGTGATTTGGAAAATAATTCTATGGAAATATTAAATTTTAATTTTAAAAATTTATGAAGGATTCTCTCAAATGCAATTTACATCCCGTAGTGGGTTGGTTTTGTGCCTTGTTGTTTGTACAAAATACAGATCTTTTGGATAACAACACGGCTTTCATGTAAACTTACATCTATGTATCTTATTTTTTCACACATTCTGGGTTAAGCCCTGAAGGAAATAAATGCCACAGGGTTAAACTGATTTACATCAGCTGATATGGCAACTTACACAATGTGGTGACTTAGCTCGTCTCAATTATTTTGAATTGCTTCAATTTATACTGAACATCCATGGAAAATTAAAAATACAGGAAATGCCACTTCCATTTACAGCCCCTTTTGACTCTTCTGTACTTCCCTGAATCGCCTGTAGTGAAGAAGATTGTATCAGACATGCTAAGGATGGATCAATACAGACAAACTGACAAATACCTGAATGCTTCATTCCTATGATGTCTGACAGTTCTGAGTCACATCTTAAATTTTTGCCTTATCTCCTATAAGGAAGCATAAGAGGTAACCACTGTGACCACTGTGAACCACCAGAAGAAGTGAGCACAGCAGATTTTTTTTTCCTCAGGAGTTTCAATATTAAAAAGTGAACTGAAATAAGAATATATTGGCTAATCACTTTGTGGTGTAGAACAGTCTAAACCTTTAATTTTAGTGCTGCCTTTCCAATCTACATCAGCAAATGATTTAGCATTAAAGAGCCTGTAATGCTCTGAACCCATTACACCTCAGTAGGAAAATTTACATCATTAATTATCAGCTATACCATTAGACTTTCTGGGAAACAGCGGGAGTAAGAAAGATATTGTTGCCAATTTGCTAAGAGTCTTATTTTCCCACCATAGTGATGCAGCATCCTTTGAAAGAAACAGTTTAAAAAGAGAAGGCAGACAACATCCATTTTTAGGTATTTCACAGAATCATAGAATTTCATCTCAGTTGTTTCATAAGTATCAGAAGAATATCAAAAGCAAGAACCCTTCTGAGACCAGAGGAAATTTTATTACAAACGCTCTCCAGCTCCAAGTGCCTTGTATATTACAGAATCAGTTTATAACCTCTCTTCAAATATCTCTCTATCCCTAAGGTTTCAAATCCAAAGACTTAGAAATCAGGGGCCACTTAGTCTCCATTAGCTTGAATGGTTTTTAAATAAGCCTGAGATCACTCTGAAGCAAGTCTTGTCCAATAGAAACATTTCACAATATAGCAAAAAATTCCCAGAGCCAACAGAATTTCAGAAGTGGAGGTTTAGAATTGATCAGCTTTCATTTCTCTCTCAGAGTGCAGAAAAGAAGCAGAACTTTACCCAGGATTTATATTCATTTCCTGAACATTTAGATATTACCTTCCCCTCTTTCCAAATGTCACTGGGATAATGGGATGATATGTCTGAGTATTTCTAGCACAAATATTTTCATGTGCTACCCACTACCCATCTTCTCAAAAGCTGCAAGAGGAGCCTGCACATAGCTGTTCCTTTCAGGTACATAGTCTTCACAATTTGGCTATCAAAAGGATTTAATCCATTTTGTTCTTATAGGAAATTGCAGACTTGATCTCAAAGCCATTTCCCAAATAATGTTCTCAAAATTAGGACCTCTCTGAAAAAAATTTCTTCTTTTACACACTGAATGAAACATTCCCCCAAAAATTCCTCCAAAATTTTATCAACAACTCACTTAATCTTCCCTATGCCTTCCTTCTTTGAAGGAAATTGAACATTTCTGAGACCTTAATGTAGGGTTTTAAGAGGTTTGCACTGGCAAGGATGGTCTTTGTTAACAAGAAGTCACCAGACTGACAGACGCTTCCCACTTACTAATTTTTCCATCATGCTTGCAGGAAAACTTGTAACAGTCTATGAAAACAGCAACTTATTTTCATTGCTCCAATTCTTCTTGTAATCTTGGCCCACTCATTCAGGCAAGATGAAAGCAGACAGATGGAGGTGGATGTGTTCATTAGGAACAGAATCCCTGTAATTCCCTTACTCTCCAAAGCACTCAAAGCAGTGTGCTGACTATCTGCAGATAAAGCCTTAAAAAGGAATGTGAGTTCAGCACAACAGCATGAGGTTGTTTTTTCAGTGCTAATGTTAAACTAGTTTAGATGACACAAGGTTCCTGTGAGAGAATAATTGTGACAATGGTGTGGATGCCATTTTCTTATTCATTTGGAACCTCAAATCAAAATAGTTTAGGAAACAAATGGCTAATTATGTTCTACATGCAAAATAATTAAATATTCAAAGCAGTATATTTAGCAAGGTGGTATGTTAATATTAAATACGATATTCAATTTTATTTAAAGGAACAGATTAGGCCAATTAAGAAAAATAAAAAAAAAAAAGAAAGAAAACATAGATCACTCATGAGATAAAAAGCTGATGTGGAAGGAATTTACTGGCAAAAATGTTATTCCTGGAATAGTATCAGAAATTCATGATACTCACAGTAGTATTTCCCCATCTATACTACCAGTTATTTATCAAGACTGGATGGTAATATATCAGATGAATATTCACTTAATATTCTGAATTCCTAATCTTCGTAGTCATATTGCACTGTTTGACTCTAGCCCACCTGTACCGAATGCAGAGAAATTATGCCAGACCAAAAAGATCCTCCCTTATCTCCTTTCAGGCACACTTATACTATGTAAAGCAGTGCAACACAGAAATATGCCAAGCAGCTGGAGTGCACAGCAACAGCAGCCTTGTTGCACCATGACATTACCTCAGCTGAGCTGAGCATCTCTGTTAATACAACAATATTCTTCTGGGACTGGAACTTGCTCTTTCAGCCTACACTCAAATTTCCCCAGAGACTACAGTGGGAAAAACCTCACAGCCTGTACAGCAGCAAACATTTATTATTAGGAGCACTGGAAACATTTCTGAATATAAGCTGAATAGTGGTCTTGGTATGTTGTCCCTACTTTGTATATCCAAAAATCTTGAAGTTATTCTTAGATAACTCCTAAACCCTTCACAGGGCTCTCAGACGTATAGACTAACCTCAAGATCCACAGGTACTTCATGTATGTTTGAGCTTAACAACTAAAAAGGCCAGTAGGAAATGCTGCTGGCAGATTATTGACTTTTTTGTGACGTGACCTAACCTTTACAGAGAAAACATGCCACACTGAAAGGACAGTTTATGCTTAATTTAAAAGCTCAAAAAAGACCCTAAACATTTTGTCCAAATTTCTTATTTCCATGTGTTTAGAAGTAAATATGTTTGTATACTGTGAGGAAGGAGGTTTGGGATTTTATCCACGCATACAAAATAGATTAAGATTTCTTGTGTATTTCAATTCTGCTTAGCTATCACAATGTGAATAACAAATATACAAGTATATATGTTCCCAAAGAAGGATAAGCAAAAGGAAACAGTTCAGGCAACCTTCATCGGGAAACAATGGCTGGGCCAAAAACGCACTGAATTCTGCTGCAGCAGAAGGGTGCTATTAATCATCACTTGTTTTCCTCTGCCTTTTCTACCATTTCTTTGTAGAATAAACAGCAAAAGAGTTACGATAAGATGGTAAATAATCATTTTATCATCAATAGAGGTTAAATCAAGAGCTGTCTCTGTGATATGCAGTAATAAATATTTTCTTCTCTTGCTTTTTCTTAATTTGTCTTCCAAATACTTTTATTAATTATGGACTTAGCATGTGGATTAATGTAATTTAATCTTAAATGTATTTTCTGTTTTCTTCTGTAAACTTCTCAAGAGAACATTTTCTAACACTTTTACCTTCACAGACTACTGAAACAAACAAAGGTATTTTGTTGTAAGTTAAAAATGAAATAAAAGTACTTACACTTCAGAATCCTAAACATTACTACTGTAAGAGGCCCTCGTTATATCATCTGTGTCAATGCTCTGCTGAAGTAGAACTGAACATTAGTAAGATGATAGGGCATTTTTAAAAATACAGTAACAAACCCAAAATGTGTCTGAATTAAGCAATGATGACACAGGACCAGCTATTACCTGCTTCTCTTCATTAAAAAAAAAATAATAGGTTTTTGTGAAGAGTTAAGGGAGAAGTGGCTTGAGAAAAGGGCAGCCTGACAGTGGTGTTGTGTCACATGCTGTAATGCGGCCAGGTCTATCCTCAACCTAAACAGACAACTCGTATTTGGTATTACATCTGCTTCTAAGGGGTAACCACATTTTGGGCCAGGATTGTTCAGGCACAAAGAATCTGATCCAGTGTTATTGCACATAGTTAGGAAGCAGAGATTAGGTTTGGTCCTTTTCCTGAGCAAACAAGGTGCCAGCACAGAGTCAAGAACTGTCATTGAACCCCTAATCCAAGTTGCCCAGCTCTAAAATCTGCACTGTTCTGTTGAAGGTGACTCTTCCTAATTGCAGTCTATTATATCACTGTGATCTTCATACACCTGCTTGAAAGTCACCAGGAGCTTTATTTCAACATTTGATACTCATTGGAAAACCTGTGAAGTATTTTTTAATGGTTTCTCTACTCCCAGTGCCACTTTTTTAAAGCAAAATCTGCATTTCTGTTACATACACTTCCTCTGCAGCTCCATGCAACTGCACATTAGCTACAAAATGTGAGAACTACTGGTTCAACACTTTTAATAGGCTACAGAAAAACACATTTCTGAAAAGGAGGGTGCCACATACTGGTCCCTAATCTCATAACTGTAACATATATATGTCCTTAATTAAAAGTGTAATTTTATTCCTTTACAGCACTTTAAATTTCTAGCAGATTTTTCAGGATAAGAGAATGGGGGAAACCAATGACAAATTAAACTTAGAAACTAGGAAACAAATAGTTACTTTCATTTCCAGACAACAAAAATATGGAAATTCTGGGCCTCCATCTGCTCTCTGGACAAATATTTTTTTTACATCAGTGTATATAAAGGGTAGATATTAATAGAGGTAGCAAAGTTGAGGCCTGAACTAGCTATTTCAAATAATTTTGGTTTCATTTATCAAGCTGACTACTAGCAATCAGGGAATTTTGTTAAAAACTCCAATGATTTTTATCTTGACAGTGCCTCTTTAATAACTAAATGGAATTCATATTAATTATTTATCTCCTTTAAAGTGCACTGAATAGCTTTGCTGAAAATTACCACGTTTATATTTATAGAACACTAGTACATGTATAGATAGGTTCAAAATTCATTATTTATACAGTGATGGTTTTATTTATAGGAATCAGGTTCAATAATTAGCATCAATCACAAAATCTCTAGTAGTGATGGTAATGTTAATGGAAATAATGCCATTAGGTCTGCTTTGTCACTCTTGAATTTTCAGTGACTCTTTTAGTTCCTTATGCTTTAAGTCTTCTAATCAGTGTAGTTACCTGGGCTTACCTTGTTCCTTTGAGAAAGGTGGAGAAGAGCTCAAAAAGAAGTGCACCAAATACAGTGGGCCCAATCCTGTTTTCAAAACTCCTTACTTGTAAGGATGCATAAGGATAGCAGTATGAAAAAAAAAAAGTGGAGCAATTTCTTCTAGCCATAGCAAAAATGCAACCCTTCTCCATGTTCACGGAATGAATGACCTCTATGTTACCTGGGATTTTAGATGTTGTTAAGGCTTTGAAACACTCCAAACAACCTTCACCCTATATTTACGGGTTATATTGAAATTGGACTGCAAAATCTTAAACATTCAGAGGTTTACAGAGAAAAAGCTCAAGGCTATAATCCTGTGGCCTTGTACCTAGCAAGACTGAATGCAGTCCACTTTTATTGCCATCATGTAACTAATGCACCATCAATATTTCATGCACGTAATTTCAAATGAGTAAATAGCTTTCTGCAAGTTGCATAATTTGCTCATAATCTCAGTGCGTCTTGTTCCATTTAAAGCTAAGTGCTACCATTTTTAAAATGCCCCCACAGGAATGTTTCAGCCTAGCCAAGAATGATTATATCTTACAAAGTCCCCAACCTCACTCTTGCTGCCACACATCCTTACTGCCAGGATAAAAAATTTATCCCAATGCAAACACCAAAACAAAGTCCTATGACTGACCCTACCAAATCTGGAGCATTGCCACTGTTTAGTCACTAAGGCAGAGAGAAGAAAATAAGCAAAAAGCCAAGCTGTGACATATGAGGTGTGATACATTTAGCGAAGGCAATGAAACCAAGGGCTCAGCCATTAACCTTCAAGGAAGAAAAGCCAGGCCTACTGCTTTAAAAATTGCTGGAACCAATCTTTCACCATGACAAGCATTAGTAATGAATAATTAAGCATTTAATATAATGTTGCTTTGGTGAAAAATGATAATTTTACAATTTATGGCCCCTAAACTTATTCAGTGTTATTATGGTGCAGTAAAAGCAGGAAGAAAGTTTTGATGAAATGTGTGTTTTCCAGTGGAGGGTTTTTTCCCCCTTTGGTTTTTTTTCTTGATGGTTGGACTGAAGCAGTTATGGTTATTAAGTTCAAAATCCTTTCAGAGATGAACAGTGGCCTGCTGAGAGAATTTCATGAAAAATTTAAAAAGGAAAATACAACCTGGAACAGTTTCACATCTCATGTCAGCCCGACGGAGGTTGAACTGTGTTTTTCCCCATAATATTAAGCTAATGTCAGGGATATAAATCATTCAGCAGATGCAAATGCTGAAACCTTCCAAAAGGAAACATTAGCAACTTTAGAAGCTATTTTGATTAAGTGATATAGTTATTTAAAACAATTTAACAGATGATCTCTTACTTAGCTCCTCATAGTCCTATGTTTATTGCAAAAGAACTATTTGAGTAGTAAATTATATGAATTGTACTCTAAGATCTCTCTTTGCAGTTAAGAAAACTGAAGAACTAAGCTGCAGCAGTTCCTCACAGCCATTTCTCTCTTCTTCAGAGCCTGCTGCTGCTAGCAAAATTTTAACTGTAGATCACAAAATACAAATTTTGGTAGGTTTGATGAGGAGACGGCACATTGTAGCACCACATATCTAACTAAATTATATGGGTCTGATTTAAATTGGTTCAAACATAACTGCTTTAGAATCCATTTTCTAATATAGCATGAAGGAATTAAATAAAAAATGAGACCTTTTATACCATAGGTAAGAGATGATAAGAAGTCTTCTCTCCTTACAGTCTTTACACTTAGGTATGACATTTGCCAGTGACATTCACTGTACATTTGGCTAGACTTCCCCTAAATAGGCTCAGGCATTGTGAGTTTTTAGTATATAATGAATTATCCTTGAGAAACAAAAGGCTAAAAAGGATGTATTTTGTCCTTCCATAACAGGATTTAGGCTATATTTTCTTATCAGTGGAGCAGGTTATTCTCCTAACCTCTCAAAAACTGAATTACCTCACACCTATGGTATATCTTTTCTGACTTTAAAAACCACCATGGACTGTGGGGAGTGTGCATATGTGTGCACACACACATGTGTTTAGAGGTATCAATCCCTGTGAAATAAAAATAAGTCAAGGAAGAACATGCAGTTAAACTATTCTCAGTTTAGATAGATTGCAGTCTGCAGCAATTGTGTACAAATGGCCACTAGTACGTTGCAACAGCTTCTTTTCACAGGGTTTAAAAATGCATCAGCTACAAGGAAAATCTACCAAGCAGTTTACTGCTGAAATTCTGACCCTAAAGAGTTCATAAATGAATGATTAATCCCAGGCTCCTACAAAAAGATGAACTACAGGTTTTTCTGAACACCTAGAAAGCTTTCTAGAGAGTAATCAGAGATAGAGCACTATGAGTCTCTGAAATAGAACTGTTTTTCCTTTCTCCTGATAATATATATTTCAAATTAAAAAAAAAAACCCACAAAAACAAAAAACAAAGATGGAGTAGGTTTTTCCTGTCCAAATTTATTCTTGAAAAGTAAATACAGTAACTCTACTAGGATTTTAGGTAGATCTTAACTATCACTGTTCCATTTTAGAGTAGAGAAATGGAGATACAGAGTTTGGGTGAAGTTACCAACAGAGGCATAACCACCAGTACTACCTCATCTCCCCTTAGTCCCAAGACTCCTTCTATTTTTGTCATAGGGCATCATCTGTGTCTTATTCTCAAAGTTTATCACAACCATGACACCCCATCCCAATCACACTCTTTGAAAAGATCATCTTAGGACTGACCCTGAGTGCATCAATACAAAGCCTAACAATTTATGTTCTTGATTTAATAGAATTTATACAACTTTAAGCTTCATATCAATCAAAATATTATTTCAGTTAGTCACTGCCGCGGGACAGTAAGTCATGACCAAGTTTACCTCTCTCAAACAATTAAATTAAAAAAAAAATTAAGCAGATTAGACCTAATAGCTGTAGTTTGTTTTCTGCACGATTCTCTTCAAGTTTGGTTTTCTATAGAAGTTTTTGACCATATCTTTACTGACAGAATTCCATATCTTCAGATACATGAAAATTGAAAACCTTTTTTTTTTCTCTCAAAGTGATTGCAGGTAAGAGGATTGAAGCCACTCAAATCACATATCACATATTTTTTCTAATTTCAGTACTTTAAACCATATTCTGGTGCTATTTTCCACCTCTTTATATAAAAGAGAAAGAAGAAGCAATATTTTAGGGCTATTTACTAAATGTTATTGCAGGAAAGTACAAGTCAAACTTATTCTTTAAAAAAAAATAAATTTATTTACTGTATTTTTCCATTGCTTAAAATAGTGGATGGAAATGTGCCCAGAGTTAAAGGAGGACATTGTTAATAACAAAAGATTATTCCCAAAACAATACTTTATTACTTTACCCTGATCTTTTCTTTATAAAATTAAGATGAATTCTTCACAGACATCAGTCTTTATCCAGGAGTCAGATTTCACAGATATGGTTACCTCGTATGAGTATATTTAAGTTGTGTATACATGGCCAAGAAGTATAGCGAAGTTCATTCTTTCCATTTTCTAGGTTGTTCAATACAGGCCACATTTGCAGTCACATTGACACAGCGCTGCATCCCAGCACACACACCACCAAGAGACAGAGTATTTCAGCTTAGACAGACTCATAAGATGCTTCTGGTCATAGGCTGGGCAAGTTGCTCACAAAAGACCAGAGACTAACTTGTCATTAGGAACTTCAGGGCCCAGCATCTCTCCAGATTCTGATTCTACCACAGTTTAAAATGAGATATTCAGGAATACATGAATTCCATATTTTGCCAGAGTCTGTGCTCTGTCCCTCAGCTAGAAATGCCCAGCATGCCTTTCTTATGAGTTAACCAAGATCTTAACGTGAAGTTTTAGAGTACAGCACAACTCAGGATGAGGTTAATTGCAGAAAGCTGTCTGTCTTCTGTCATGAACACAACTCTGGCAATAACAAGTACGGAGTTTTCATCTTTTTACTGAAGATGTCTCATGGAAAATGACTGAAATTTGGCAAACACAGATAAAAAGGGAGCTCAAAACTGAAGACATTAAATAGTATGCACCCTATTAATAAATAACACTAAGAAGTACAGAAAGCTCTACGGAGGGAAGAAGAAAGTCAACTGTGTATAGAAAGAGAGGTTAACTTACTCTTGACATCAGAAACAGAATTTTCTCTCCAGAAATATCTTCTTAAAACCTAACAAAATAATGAAGTTCAGCACTCGTTCTTATTAACCCAACATGTATATTCACAGATCCCCAAAGAAAAAGAGATCTTTAAGAGCACTTTCTCCATGTATAGAACCATCTCCAATATTTATACACCATCAATGACTTCAAAGAATGAAAACACAGATGGAATACTAGCATATGTAATAGGGAACAGGAGGAAATATAGGCTCATACAAATGCAATCCAAAATTCTTTGGAACTGCTTAAAGTTTAGGAAATCTGGTAGGTTTCCCATGAAGGCATTTTTCTTGCTTCTTAGCAGAGATGATACAAACTGGATAAGTTTACTCTTATTAACAACGGAAATATAGACAGAAATTACAAGGCCTCAATACCTCACTCTAAAGAAAAAAATTCCATAAATTTCAGCATCACAAGCCTTAGTGAAGGAAGGGCACATCTTTGAGAGTGATCCAGCCAGAGGTCAGAGTCAAATAAAAAAGCAATAGTCCCTCAGAGAAGCTCAGCTGGGATCAGAGAGGGAGCAGCAGGCTGAGACAACCTTCTTCTCCCTTATTCCTCAGAATTTTTCATTAACTTCTACCCAGTCAGTGGGTAGAATGAATAGACAAATTCAACTGCTCTGCAGAAGACCTGGGCTTCATGGGTGATAGTTTTTATTATGCAAATACAAACAACCTGTCTCCCTTTACCTGAATGCCCTTCCACCCAAACCCAAGCCAACTCTTTCAAAACATGTATCCGCATCCTTGTTGGGAGAGAGAAGCCCGGTGTTCTCAATGCACAACACTAGGAACATATCTCTTCTATTTATAAGCTGACCAACACTGTTTTCCATTATTTATGTATCTGTGTTTTTACAGAAAAATCTACTGTAACACAAGGCAACACTGCTTATTCATAGAATCTAATGGCTTATAAATTTAAGACACAGTTTGACTAGCTTCCACATTTTTTGTAATTTTCACTAAATTCACCTTTTTTCCAGTAACAATTTGATTTCAGAAATGCTAATATACAAAATATAATTTATCTAAAATCATGAGAGATTAGATTCCTTGATGGAGCTTTGGACCTCAAATACTTGTATTTTGGTTTTAGTCAAGACACACTCCTGTTGTTTTACCTTACCAATAACTTTAATCTGTTCCCTGCCAGTAAAATTGGCTAAGATATTGCCACCTAAATTGTTACATTTGTTCCAGGGAATCAAAGCCAGTAGCAAGCACAGATGGATCAGTTTCATTGGTGAATACAAACAAAAATATATCTAAACAGACAGCCATGATTACTGGGTAAAATTATGATGTGTATATATATATGTATATCATAGGCAATTATGTACCTGTTATTTTATAAGTATACTTATGTACATATACATACAGCTACAAAAAATTAAACTGAATAAACTGTATGAAACTGTATGAAATGGCAGTTTCTAATTCAGAGCTCTAATGCAAATTAAAGTCCTTTCCAATCAGAATCTTTTCAATTGATTTACTATATGTTGACCATAATAGATCCAAAAGATGAACAAAAGAATCCAAAGAACAGCTACTGAGAATACACCCAGTCTGCATGATTCACTGTGTTCAATGAAGCAAACCAGCAGTATCTTGAGTGTCTTTCACTTTATCCATATAATTTTCTGTACATTTTGTCATGCCTGCAATATCACTGGTAATAGATTCTGCTTGAATTTGCAAGAAATATTTGAGAAATTGCTCCTTCCACTGCCACCCCAGCAGATAAAGTGAAAAAAATCAAAAGCAAACCAATTTTGGTGGTCTAAGTATATGTGAAACTGGGTTCATCGTAGAATGTGCTTAGATTTCACAGGACAAAAGATTTCTGCCTCAATACAGGGACCATCCAACCCTGAGATCCCTGTGGATGAATCAATACCTTGAAGTGTAGCCATGACAACCATAGAGATCAAATAGGCTCAGCACACACAGTATTCACAGTATTGATTTTTCAGCACAGGACAATACAGTGCTCTCAGTGCCTGAATATGGATGAGGAGTAGCTGGCTGAGGCAGATTTCTCCTGCAATGTCTGAAGTGATGCTACTAAGGAGAGAGCAGCACTTCAAGGAATTTCACATCACTATAGTGAGGGTGTCCATCCTCCAGTCATTAAGACAGACTGCACACTTTGTGTCCACAGCCACAGGTTTCTGAATAGCTAGTTAGCCATGATCATGAAAACTAAATCTTCACTATTCCTTATTTTTGGAAATAAATGTCACTGGCATACTGATGCTTATGATCAGGGCTTGAGATCTACAAATCTCAATATTTAAAGTATGAAACTACTGCCTTTTAAATAAATAATGTATATATTAAAAATAAAACACCACCAGAAGTCCATAACAGCAATTCCTCTGCTCAGTTGAGGCAAGAGAATGCATTATTGCATTCTTGGGCTTTATTCTGCTGATGTTCTGTAGGAGTTAGATTAAGATATTTCAGCTTTACAAACTTCTCTAAAATCATCAGTATGACTATGGTTTGGAGGGGTCTAGAATGTTATTTTAATGTAATTAGTGGGCACCATACCAAATGATAATGATATTTAACAGTTAAATTTAATTGGAACAATAAAACAGCAAATTGAAATGTATCAGAAAAAAACCCTCTTCAGAATATGGATCATGTTCATGGAGCCATAATCACTGTTAATGTGAAAATTTGCACAGAAAATGTTATTTTCTTGAATTTTCAATTAAACACTTATAGCTTATAAACTCTTATAAACCAGGACAATTTTTTTCCCAGAAAACATAATGAAAATTATCTGCTTCCATAAAAAAAAAGACAACAAATCCTTCAATATATAATTTTAAATAACAGTCAAAAAATCAAAAAAGTTTAAACCAGGGTGCAATAATTTCTGACTGTCTGACTGTGATGTTTCACAAAAGGTCCTGTTCCTCCATCTCCCAGGTACTTGCTCAATGGCTTTAAATTCCTACCTAAGTCTACCAAATAAATTTTTTTATAGTGTCACACTGTAGGCACAAACTGCCTAACCTATGTCTGTCAATGAATGTGCTTGTGGGTATTTCAGAGCACAAAGCCCATGAAAATATGGCCATAGGGCTGTGAAGGGACCCAAGTCCAGTTCAGGTTTTTCCATGCTTTGTAGTGGGAGTGATCCCTGGAATGGACAATCCCCAGAAGTACACTTGAGTTTCTCTGAGAAAAATTGCTTAAGACCAAGACATCTCAAGAGTGAAATACCATAGACACAGTGCGGAGCGTCTCAGGGAAGGAACTTGCATTGAGAGCCAACTAGGAAGTTAATATATTTGACAGGACAAATAATTCTTTTCAAAGGAAGTTTTCCGCTGAATATTTTTGACTAAAAATATCCTAGGTTTACTTTGTCAATAATTTTACATCTTATATCAGAACAAAAATATGTTTTTCTTTCAAGTGGAATGGAGTATATTTACATGCTCACTTCGCAACTTTACGGCTACACAATCACTGTGGCTAGACACTGAAAAAAAGACAAACTAAAATACAGTTCATTTAATGCTTCAATTAATACAGAAAGAAATTCCACCACATATACTGTTATTCAATAATAGAATCACAGAATCACAGATTGGGTCAGATTGGAAGAGACCACAGTGGGTCACCTGGTCCAACCTCCCTGCTTAAGCAGGGTCATTCCAGAGCATGTGGCACATGATTACATCTGAACAGTTCTTGAATTATCTCCAGTGAGGGAGGCTTTACAACCACTCTAGGGAATCTGTTCCAGTGCTCGGTCACCTGCACAATAAAGAAGTTTTTCCTTAAGTTCAGGTGGAACTTCCTGTGCCTCAGTTTCCACCCGTTGCCTCTTGGTCTACTGCTTGGCACCACTGAGCAGAGCCTGGCTCCATGCTCTGACACCCTGCCTTCAAATCGTTGTATACATTGCTGATGTCCCTTCTCAGTCATCTCTTCTTGAGGCTGAACAAGCTCAGCTCTCTCAGTGTTTCCTTGTAAGAGAGATACTCCAGTACCTTAATGCTCTTTATAGCCCTTCACTGGACTTGCTCCAGGAGCTCCATGTCTATTGTACTGAGGATCCCAAAACTGGACTCTTCCTAATGCACTTTCAACATTCCTTTACCCTGGTCTGCTGGGCCAGAGAATCCTGAGAACCAGTCTTGTCAGTGAAGACTGATGCTAAGAGAGAGTTCATTATTTCTGCCTTCTCTGTGTCCTGTGTTATCAGGGTGTCATGGTTTTGCAAGACCTGGTTTTTTGGTAGCGGGGAGGCTGCAGGGGTAGCTTCTGTGAGAAGCTGCTAGAAGCCCCACCATCATGTCCTGCAGGGCCAATGTCTGACTGGCTGCAAAGATGGACATGCCGCTAGCCAAATAAAAAGTGGTACTGCCTTTGTAATAACATATTTAAGACGGAATTCAAAACAATCCTGGTTGAGCAGTTTTAATTCCAACCAGGGAGGTGGGGGTGAGTGAGAAGATGTGNGTGAGAAGATGTGAGCTGAAAAACAACATGGAGACACCAAGGTCAGTTCGGAAGAAAGTGGGAGGAGGTGCAGAAACTGGAGCCAAGATTCCTCTGCAGCTGATGGTGAGACCATGGTGAAGCAGGTTGTGCCCCCTTGCAGCCCATGGAGGACCACAGGCGTGCAGAAACCCACTTGCAGATGCTGGAGTAGGGGGATGCTTGAAAAGGGCTGCAGCCTGTGGAATTACAGGAGTTCAGAGACCCACCTGCAAACGCTGGAGCAGTGGGATGCTTGGAATGGACTGCAGCCTGTGGAGTAGCGACCCACGCCGCAGCAGTTTGAGGGCCGCTGCTGCCCATGGGATGGACTGAAGGTGCAGCAGTTAGCAGAAGTCTGCTTGTGAGACGGACTTTCTAAAGGGAGTAGTCCCTGAAGAACTGCCTTCCAGAGGGTACCCCACCGTCCAGCAGGGGAAGAATCCAACCCTTGAACTATGATGATCTGACCTAAAAAACGCTCCCCCCCTATTTTCTGTCTCCCTGCACCGTTCCGGTAGGAGGTAAAGCTGGAAGGAGAGAGTGGCGGGGGAAAAAGGTGTTCTCTAAAAGCTCATT
>WBMZ01002417.1:0-15068 GCA_013400975.1 Atrichornis clamosus | reverse complement strand
GGGCTGCGCGCGCTGCCCGCGCTGCCGGCCCGCGCCCGCAGCCTGCGCCTGCGCAACAACAGCCTGAGGCGCGTGCCCGCCGGGGCCCTGGACGGGCTGCGCGGCCTGCGCGAGCTGCAGCTGGGGGACAACCCCTGGCACTGCGACTGCCACATCCTGTACCTCAAGCGCTGGCTGGAAGATTTCTCCGCCGACTCGCTCGCCGAGCTCAGGTGCGCCAGCCCGGCTCCGCTGAGGATGAAGCCCCTGCGGGAGCTCACTGGGAATGAGCTGGGGCTTTGTAAGAGGCTTCTCCCAACCAAGTGTCTCGAGTTCTTCTGGCGAGACCTCATTTTAATTGCTGGAACAATAATTACAGTTATTTTGGTAGCATGGGCTCTGAAGTTCTCCAAAAAGCTGGTGTGCCAGCTAATCCTCAGCCAGTACGGTCCCAGGGGCCGGCTGCTCAGGAGGCACATCTCCAAAAACTACAAGATACAGTGAGCTGTCCACTGCTACCAGCTTGAACAGAAACATCAAACTCCTCTTCAACAACAAAAGCAAGTGCACCGGTAACACCAGTTTGATTGGTGAAGGCTACAGTCGGATCCCAGGGCTCAAAGTCTGGGTCCTCAGACTGATTTAATTTCCTTCCAAAAATAAGCTTGGTGAGGTATTGACAGGCAAGTTTCATTCTGCTGCCATCTACTTGTATGAAGAGCAGTTTCTAAATTTTTAAAAATAGTTAAACTTAGCATTTTTCCACTGAATTCTCAGCTCTTACAGCAAGAAGATTTACATCCCCAAATACTACACTTTTTAGTATATGGGGATGAACACCAATTGTACTATTTTAGCAATTCTTTTTCACTTAAGCTCTGTGAGTTTACAACCCACTACCACCTCTCAGAATTCCAGTGGGCTTGCTTGAACCACTCCTGTGTGCAGACAAACTCAAGCCATCTCTTTCCCAGGTCGAGGAGTTTCCTGCCAGCAAAAGCACCATTATTAAATAGACCAACCACTGAATGTATTACTTATTGATTACATTTAAGTATGGACTTGTAATGAGTATATAATCAGCAGAATAGTTTTAAATATTATTGAATTTCCTGGAGGATAAACAATAATAAAGCATTCTATGTGAAACTGAAAGAATGGATGCTTATTGAACATTCGTATTGATGAAATTTTTTCTCTTTCACAATTCTAAAAATTTCTGATTAAAATTCTAAGAAATTTCCAGAACTTGTCTTCCTGTTTTTCTACATTTGATGCACTGAATTTTGCGTAACAGCTCTAAGAGGATGTACAGTCTTCCCTTCTCCTCTTGTGCCCCCCATCCTCACAGAAAAATCGTTAATTCAAGAATATTGTTTTCTCCCAAACCTAATCCACAAGAGTACAAGAACAGCAATTCATGCTGTGACTCCGTCTGCTCTGGTGAAGTTAGGCCAGTCAGATGGGAGAGCTCTGAAGAGCTCCTAAAATAAATACTACTGCTGGCACTTCAATTGAAGACACATTTTGCAAATGCTCCTCCCAGCCCCAAACCTGAGCTTGGCTCCAGAGCTCACGTGCTGAGGATACCAAAAACTGCCGGGCTCTTGACCAGGCACCTGTGACCTGTGTGGGGCTGCAGAAGCAGCAGAAGCTGACAGGGATGTTTCCAGGTCCCTCTTGGCCCTGCCAGAGCATTCCAGCAATATGGAGTCAAACTTCATTGCTGGCTGGAGGTGACTTTCTCAGGCAGCTTTAGGAGAGCCACGACCCTGTCTGTAACACCTGCACTGCTGCTCCTCTCCTGCACCAGCAGGGACAGGCCAAGCTGAGATATCACCCCTGGTCGACCCAAATCAATTCAGGATGAGTCCCTCTCCACGGCACAGGGAATGGCCACTGGGGCCACAGGGGGACTGCTGAAAGGACCCCTGAAACACAGAGTGGTCTGGGGAAAGGGCACACACCGAGGGCAGGGGGTTACACAAAGCAGTAATAAAGTGTAGTGTGGGGCTTGAGACTGAGAACAGGAAAGGAATGGAGTCAAATGCTTTCTCTGCAAAATAATTAATGCTCTGGGAGGCAACATACCCACTGCAATGGGAAAGTCTGCAAATGATACACAGTGGGGAACAAGAAGAGGGAAGGCTTGAGTGGCAAGAGCTGTGGGTTACCTGGAGTGCCAAGCAATTAAAAGCAAGATTGTGCACCTAGAAACAAAAGATGAGTTGGGGACTCATTCAGAGAAGGCATATAATCCAGTAATCATGATCTCCCATTCATGACATTGCAGCAATGGACTATTATGTTTTCTTGTTACAATGCAGAGCATCATTTGGGGACAGAAAAATTTCTTTTCATGTTTAGACAAGCTATGGTAATTCAGCATCAATGTCTACAAATCAAGAACAATCAGCTGCAGAGGAATCAGAAAAACAGCAGTAATGCAAATAAAGGATCAGAAAATAGATCTTAAAAGGAGATTAATTAATTTCTTTTAGTCAAGAGAAATTTAAGGAATGACAAGATCACTACTTGTATTAATCTACATGAAGAGAAATTTGTTACCGAAGGACTAGGAACAGAAATTAGAACATCACACTAGAAAAAATGCTCAACATTCACCAGTGAAATAATTGCATATTGAAACAGCTCATGAAATGCCATGGCAGATCCTACAGCTTAACCAACACTGAGCATTTTTGGTAGGCACTACCTGAAATGAGACAGATTTTAGTGGAATTGTGTGAGACACCTAAAACATTACAGCTATTCCTCCTGCTCTGCTCCCCTGCAGTGAGCAGCAATGCTCGTCTCTACCTCCTCCAGTTGCACATTGCTTCATTGTGAGTACTCAGAGTACAGAATTTGCTTTTCACCAAGGGTTGCATCTCTGCTGCAGGGAGTGAACCACACAGCCCAGAAGCAGCAAGGCTGAGTCAGGCTGTACCACCCTCCCGTGCAGACCAAACTGTGTCTTCACATCTGTGTGTTCATTTGGGTCAGCTGAGCACAAACACTCATCATTTCTCCAGCTTTATTCTACATTCATAACCTCTGCAGGAGAGAATTTCAAATAAACACATAGGAACATGGTATATACACTGAAATAATTTTAGAATATTTTCTCTGCACTGGGTTTTTCAATTTTTTTAAAGACAACCACCATTTTGTATGAATGCAGAGTATTACAGAAGAGACTACACTCTGCAGTCTCTCATGGAGTTTCCTAAATGATATTTCTAGTGTCCCCAAAATAAAGTAAATCATTAACACCAAAAGCTTATCACTCTCTTTTGTGCCTGTAAACTAGATATGCATAGAAGAGTAAACTGCTCTACTGTATGGCTGCAATAGTACAAATATTTTAAAAGTGAGCAATTAGCAAACATTTCTGCTTACACCAACCAACACAATCAATAAGATGCAGAGCATACAGGAAAAACTAATTGAGAGAACATGTTTTCTGTCCTAATAAGAGGAAAGAGGAGGGAATCTCTTCCATGGCTGTAGTTCACATTCTACTAAAACAGCATGGTATTTATCACTAGTCATCCATTTGGTTTTTTTCTAAAATAAAACTCTCTGCAAAGGGGCCAGCTGGAATTGCTAACTGAGCGCTCAAAAGCAACACTCACTCTTTATCTGGCAAGGCCACTGTGTCATGCTCAAGCCGCACACTCCATCAAATTGCATAAAAAACACCACAGTTGCTAACAATGTGCAAAAACAGGAAAATACATCAGCTATCTAAAGGGAACATGCAGGCAGCATTCCCAAAGTGGTTTGGAAGATCCCAGGAACTGTAACTGCATCATGCCTGCAAGGGAGCAAACTAGTGACTGTATCTGCTTTCACACTCTTTGGTTACACAGGTGGAACTGCTGGGATGAAGTGCAACTACAAAGTTATGAGGTTTGCTTCCACATTGGGCAAGAGAAGTACTCAGAGTCAGCATTAATGACCAGAACCGCACTGTAGCACACAGAAAATTTGTGTAAACAGCAATTCTAAGTAAACTGCAACTCAATTAATGTCAAAAGTTTTGCAGGTTTCATTTATTAAATAGCATGGTATGTGAATCACCTTTTTTCCTTTAAATGTTCTGTATTTTGTTAATAATGTAGGAAAAAGCATTGCTCAAGTTGAACAACTTCTGTTCAGCTTCCTGCTTGCTTTCTGCCTGGGGTCTACTTAGGGTTTATTCCAGGTCTGTAGTTTGAGCTCAGGCACCAGAGCACTTTGCAAGGCTTACACACATCACACAGTGCTGTTCTCCATTGTGCTGAAGGGTCACCCTTTTAATAGAATGTAATTACTATGATCAATGTGCAAACAGTCAGCTCTGGAGCTCTATAAAACACAAAGCAGCTCATTCCCCCAAAATCACCCTGTCTCGGCTGGGAGTAGGCTAAAGGCAGAAGTGCTGTGTCCCATAAAACTGGCTCTGACTCGTGCAGTCAAACTGTCTGGCTTTGCAGCACTGATGTCA
Source organism: Atrichornis clamosus (assembly GCA_013400975.1). NCBI lineage: Eukaryota > Metazoa > Chordata > Aves > Passeriformes > Menuridae > Atrichornis > Atrichornis clamosus. The sequence continues at coordinate 10,597 of WBMZ01002417.1, read as the reverse complement.
TTCCTCTGGGTGCAGCCACTCTGGAGCTGACTTCTGGAGTTTTCTACTGTTTTCTGCACCACAAGTGGGTCAGTACTTAAGAATTAAAACATTTCCGCTCATTTGCAAGACTGCAGGCAACAAGGAAAAAGAAAAAACCCAACAGCACAACTGCCCCTGAGCAGCAGCAGCCTGCTGAGGTCACTGGTGCTTCTGGAAAACCTCAGCAGGAGCAGGGAAACCTGAGGAGGAGCTGCCCAAGGGATGCCAAGGGTGGAGCTAAGCAGGAAAGCAAGTGGAAAAAAACAGTGGCATTGCCATGGAGACTCAATAAGCCTGCTTTTTTTATTTTTAATGAAAGATACCCACCTTCCTCCTGCACTCACGGGGCAGTGGCTGGACAATTGTCACAGCAGCTTCAATCCAAGTGACACTGCCAGGGCGGGCTGAGCACCTGGATAGTGTAGGAAATGATGTGGTTTGGGGAATGGAGCCAGCTCCAGTCTTCCTGCCTTGGCAGGAGTGCCTGCTTGCAAAAGAGAAGCACAAGTGCATGTCTGTGATGTAAGTTGTTTCAGAAGAAATGCTTATTCAGACTAAATTTACAATGTTTTCACTAAAAATACCTACCACGTGTTGTGGATTCACTGAATTTGCTTGATTTCCACCCCGCCCCATGTTCTAAGGATGTTGGTATTTTAAGAATATCCATTTCTCATGTGTTTCAAATCCCACATCCTGCTGATGAAGGTTAAATGATGAATGAGATCTAAGAGAACTCAACAGCTTTTTTTCCCCCCCACAAAGCAAAGAGGAAGCCATCTGAAAACAGCTTTTTGGTTCACCCTAGAGTATCTCACACGCTTTGAGAATCTGCCCAGTCTGGGTAGCTCCATGAGGTGGGTGCATGGCATTTTACTGTTCTGACAGTCTTCTCTTGAATGTAAGTAACTGTAGGAAGTAGTTTTGAATTTGCATTAACACATCTGCATGGGCTCATGTTCATATCTAACCTGACATGATTTTGACTGTAAACCTTTGCCTGTCCTAAGGTTTGCTCAGCAACCTACACAAAACTATTAATTCACACTAAATTCATACTAGAGACTAAGTACAGCTTTCCTCTCAGGAATAAAATACATTGCAAAGTGAACAATCTTGTTCTGTATTTATGATGTGGCCAAGCAGCTGTGCATTTAAGGATTCAGATGTAGTGCTCCCTTTCAAAGTATTTAACTACCCAGAAAATGAGTAATACAACGTAAAATATTTCTTTCTGTTCAGTTAAAGCCCAGCTATTTCATTAGACACATGTCACATAATGACAGTAATTTTCCATCTTATTTACGCACTTTCTGCTTGCACTGGAGATATGGAACTGCATTAGTAGCTATTGGAATAACTCATCCAATAAAAAGAGAAAACCTCATCCAGTAAAAAGTTTCAAACAGCAGAAGACCAGGAATATTCCTAGCCCAATAGGACTAGAAAGAAATAGGGATTCCCTCAGGTGAACAGGAAATTTATTTTATTACTGAACTAGTAAACACATCCTGTAAGAACGAAATACTAATTGATTGTACAAAATACCCACAGAATGCAGTGAAACAAGCTTGTTAGTTGGTCTGAGCTCCCACTCTTGTGTTCTAAACTAATTAGCCAATATACATTCATTCTCAGACTGGTTTGTGTTTAAATGCACTGTTTGGGGAATTATTAAAATAGAATTTGAGGCTTCACAAAACTGCTGTTTTTCCTGGATTCTTGAGGTTCACACACTTGCATGTTGCAATTTATACCTGAATGACATGATTTTAATTTTGCCTGCCAACAGGTGAAATGACTGCACTGGAAAAATTAACAATTCCTACCTAATGACTCCTTAGACAGTGCCAAGTTTATTGTAATGCTCAGTAATGCTAAGTTTATCTTAGTAATGCTGTTTATCTTAATGCTTTTTCTCTCCAGAGCACATCACCATTTCCCAAAGTGCTCTGGGTCTGTTGCTAGAACCCATGTAAATATTTTGCTGTTACATTGACTCCAATGAAATTTAGATGACACTCAATAATGGGCGTGTGACAACAAATTGCTTTAGTTGCATAATGGCCACATGGCTGCTATTTATACTGAGCTCCTTCCCAGGGGCAATTTGCTGCTGACATAGCCTCTCGGAGTGCCTTCCCCTGCTGCACAGCCTCAGTTTGTCCCACTGGTGTCACTGGAGCTTCTGACTGACCTGGCCACCTTCATTTTAGGCAAAAGAAATGTGAGGTACCTGACAGAAGTTTGTTCAGGTTTCATTTGGCTTTGCTTGTGACTTTCTTGTTTGGCCATCAGGCATCCAGTTCTCTAACAATCTATGGTTGGTAAAGTTGAATGGTGCTGTTTTGTGTAAGGACATTATCTAGGAAAGGTGGATTGAAACCTCTTCCCTCAGAATAATATTAAGGAATAGGGCTACAGAAATCCAGAGCATTCATCTTAGTCCAGGGGAAAAAATTTCAAATGAAGCCCTTTCTTAAATGACCTTGATCTCTAGGGAACGAAGCGTCAGCAGGGATGGATTGCAGACTCTCTTTTCCTCCTGGAATCATTTTTCTTGTCTCCTCTTTAGGGGTCAAAAGGGTTTTGCCTCTTAACTAATAATTTATTTTTTGACAAGGATTCATGTATTGCCTGTTATGGCCACGGAGAAGGACTATGGAATGTGAACATCCAGATAAAATCTACCTTTGCAGCCCTCTCCCATCAGCAGCAGTGCAAAGCAGCAGAAGGCTGTGGCAGTGGCCACACCATCAAAGGTTGCCCTCAAGACAGCAGAGCACTTAGAACTGAGGGGGTGTTTGACTTCCCCAAGTTTGCAAGGCAGCTGCAAAACCCAAGAATTCAATTTTCAGATGCACTTATCAAAAGCTGAGTTATCAAAAGACTAAAACTAAACCAGCAGCAATTACAACCTGAAGGAAAGGGGCAACCTCAGTCCATCCAAGAACACAAATTGTGCACAGCAAAACGTCAGAGCCCCCAAAGTGATTCCCTTGCCTCCAATAACTGTTTTGTCCGACAGCTCTGAAGCTGGACCAACATTGTCACCTAGTGGCTGCTAAAATCCAACAGGGACAAAAGTTCTGAGACGTCTGTCACCCTTTCCAGTAATGGGATGTGATAGGGTGATTTTCCAAACAAGCCACCAATTACTGCCTGCTCTTTCCACAGTCTCCACACAGGTTTTCCGTCCTGAAGTGTCAGAGGCTGCAAGATGTAAACTGTTTTCTGTTGATGGAAACATGAAGTTATTGTATTTTTGGACACTGGGCAATACAATCTCCATTTGCTTTCTTCACTGTGATTAATCATTTTTAGACCTGCCTTCTGCTACTACAACTCCCAAAGTCACAGCTCAATATTTATATTGCAACTTGACAGAGGTTTTATTTCTTCTGTTCTCCTAAAGTCATGATGAACTTTAATGTAAACTAAAATTAGACTAACAGCTTTGGTGCTATGGCTTCATCCTGTCAAAGTGCAATTAAAAAAAAAAAACAAAACCAAAAACCTGTCTATTAAGTAAAATAAAGTAATGAAATCAAATCCCATACACTCAAGTATGATATGGTAAATAAGATAAAGACTTCCTGATCTGAATAGGGAACAGTTTCACTTTGGAAATTAAATCCTCCATCCAAATGACTACCTGAAGTTAGTAGGGGAAAGGCTTGTGGTGTTTTTAGTGGGAGTACTAAATTGGGGAATACCATTCCTAAACCACAACAGAATTACTCCTTATTCTTGTACTAAAAGTTCAGTGATTCAAAAATTATGCTGGATCTGCTGTCTATAAAATGAAAACAGAAATACTCTTCTATTCATAGAGAAAAAATATTTTAAAAGGCATTTTCTTACCAGATTTTCTCCTTTTATGTATGCAAAATCTTCTTGCTCCGTATTTGTCTAAATCTCCCAGAGCAAAGATCCAGGCTGTATTCCATACTTGCCAGGCTGTTTCACATGTTCTAATCCTCACTCACCTGTGCAGTTCAAAAGACAACAGTTAGCTTAAATACTACTGGAGTCCCATCTTTTTTATTACTGGTGATGGGGCAAAAGTAGTAATAAATCCAGCTTGCACGCAGAACAAAAAAAAAGGAGGATACAAGTCAGAAAAAGCCAAAAATATTTTTAATTTAGGCTGAAGACAGATCGAGTCAATGACACATTATTGTCCTAACACCACTGCTAGGAATCAGTAGTTTTCTTAACCTGGTTTTATTAATCCAGCCACAGAAGAACTAAACCACACACACATCACTATTTTGCTTGAGGAGAGTACAAGTTCCAGGGAAATTCAAAGCTGGAAATTCACAGGCAATAAATAAAGTGCAGGAGGGTTTGGGGATTATTGGCAGAATTATCAGAGTATGACAACTGCCACACTCATGATCTCCTCCAGTATAATACAGTAAAATCATGTCCAAAAGGACCTACTATCTGCAATTTTAAAACCTTACATTTGGAATTGTGAAGAACATTGTAAACACTGGGTATTCCTGTTATGACAGGATTTAATTAACTGCCAGCTGCTCTTTTAGGACACTCTAAAAAGACACAAAAAAGTTACATCTTTCAGTTCACCTTTTAATGAAGATGTAATACAACAGGCAAAAGTTAAATCACACACTATTATGGTATTTGAAGTTGCTTGTAGGTTATTTACATACATGACATCATGTAATAGAAACCACAGAGAAAGTACTAGAATTTAACAGAAAGATAATTTTGGTTGTATTTTTCGAACATGTTATATCAAAATTCTCATGTATATTTGGGAACACTGGAATGTGCACTTCAACTGAAGTTTTACTGACTTCATTTCAATTTATCTTCTAGATATAGCAAAGAATTATTTGTGGGATATATTCTAGATTTACTCAAGTCATTAGGCTAAAACAACTGTTCTCAGGAAATAAGAAAGCTGTGATGTGTAAGACAACTTGAAAAAACTCTACACAATCTCTTCAGAGCTGAAATAATCCTTATGGAGCTAAAGGAAGAAAATGGGACATTTCATTTTTTGAACCTCACATGAGGACATTTCAGATTTCACATGGGAGAAGCAGCAGCAATTACAGCATAAACACTGACAGAAAATAGGTTAAAAAAGAGAGGAAGTATTCCCAGCCACTACTTGATCTATTTACACAATTCAGAAGGTAACAGAGATCAGTGTGTTTCAGATGCAGACACTAATGTATGTACATACGTACAATTATATAGATACACATGGGCAAATACATACACACAGACATATATCTGTATGGATGATAGGCATATATATATTCAAAAAACATATTCAGTTTTCTCATATGGTTTTACTGATATAAAGATATCTAAGCTGATACTGATGAGTGTTTTACAATTTTATTTCAGTTTATTACATCACCACTAAGCCAAAAAGAGAAACAATGAGATTGAGTTAATACAAGGGGGGGGTAAGGGGAAGGAGGACAATTTATACTGCATAAAACTGATTTCTTAATTAAACCACCAGCTCTGAAGAGAAGACTTAGGCAGTAGGAAAACCTTTACCTAATTGATGTGCAGCATCATAATTTCTAAAGGCCCAAATATATTAGAATAACCTGAGTTCCCTCAGCAATCTGTACCAGAGAAAAGTTACCGTTTAAAAATTTGACTATTGTGACAAGTACAGGGGATCTCAGACACAAGGAGAATGAAAGCCCAGATTTTAGGATGTCTGACAAGTTTACAGGTCCTACACTAATCACTCAGAAGAATAAAAAGCCAGCAAGCAATGCAGGTTTCCAGGTGTTTCCTTCCTGAGTCTTCAGCACTTGGTGCAATATTTCACGTATATGCAGCCACAGGCCAGCTGGTAAATCTCCAGTCCACGTGCACTCTGCTGCTCCATGGGACTGGCTGCACTGGGAATGCCAGGGAGGGATCCTGTTGGGTGCACACACTGTTACAGGTGTTCCACTCCTTCCCTGAGCCTGCACTCCTGAAGGTGCAGCCACAGCCTGCAGTGCCAAGGTGATGCAGGACAAGAAGGAGCTCAGGGAACTGCACAGACACCCAAAACAAGGGGACTGCCTGTGAGGATTGGCCAAATAAACCTGCCTGTGAGGAACTAAGGGGTTTTAGCTTTATCAGCCACTCTTTAGTGTTTGAGACTGATTACCAGCTGTGTTTTAAGAAATCTGTTCTGTCATTGGCATGGTTCTGAAGTGGTGTGTCCCTCCTTACACCCTGTGAGATAAAACCCGTGCAATGAGTGGCTTTCATTCTCTACAGAACACAGACAAGGAGAACGGATGGGTGACTAAGATTGATAAAAGCCTTTACAACCCAAGCAGAGGAGAATTTGCATTGCATTCATTCAGAAGATGATTAAGCTATGTATATGAATATAGTATTTCAAATGACAAAGAGGCCAGTATCCACAACTGAGTCATCTGAAAGGAACTGGAAATAGCTGATGGCTTCTAACGTTCAAAACACGTAACTTGGAAAACTTCATGAATACAATTAAAATTTCCTTTATTATCAGCTTGTCCTGAAACTTGGCTGATAACAAGCCCAGCACCCGCCCAGGGTAAGAAACACGTCACACATGACAAAGTCACACACTTTGCTGAACAGCTGCAGAATAGAAGCGATTTCATTCCTAGGAATCACCATGAAGGAGACAAAACTTTTCTTATAGCAAGGGTAGGCTCTGCAAGCTTCCAAGAAGTACTCAGTACAAATCCATGGTTGGAGAAGTTCTGAGCCCTGAATTCATCCCTGTACATTTGTCAGCAACTTCCTTATAACTTGACAGTTTCACTGCCACTTGTGCTACTACAGCTACAGAACACCAGGCAGAAGCAAAATTTCTGCAAGAATAGGTCTCAGTGGCATCATTTTTGAGATTCCAGGAGTCTTCCAAGTGCTGTGACCACTGCAGCTTTGAAGGACAAAGGGTTGAGTGTGGAAAAGAGCACATAAGGCTCTCCAGGAAAAACCCATCCTAACAATGCTGGGCTTCCCAGTTAAACACAGTTCTTACCATTACCTTAAAGAGCATCTCTATCCACGTGCTGCTCCCCAATTCCTGCTCACACAGAACACAGACATGGAAAAGAGGGGATGCCATGTACAGCAGGAATACCTGTTGACTAGTGATGGGCTTCAAAACACCCACCCTTTTGTGTTGGCCCTCTGTGAATGAGTTAAAAGGTTCATACCCCACCCACAGAGAGGACAAAATGTTGTCTCTCCTGTAAACATTAAACACTCTGGTACCTGCCACAAAAAGAAGATTTTACAAATTAAAAATAAAACTATTGACATTTTAACTAACAAACATCAGACATTGCTAAACTTTAAAGGGAAAGTTCCAGACACAAATATCCTTAAATCAGCATGTTATTCATTATGGACTGAATTACTAAGCAGTGTATTATTACAGAATTTTCTGGTTACAATTCAGAACAATCCCTTATTGTAAAAGAACACACTCCATAACACTGCAGGCCACTCTGCTTAGCAGAACCAGACAGCCTTACCTGTAGGAAACTGAAATCCAAGACCACTTCAAGAGAACCTCACACTGCCTGGAAGCACAAAGCCAGAGCCCATGATTACAAACATAGGTCAGTTTTTAAACAGTATTTAATCTCAAAAAATATCGAAAATATTATAAGATGGGAACAAGAGCAGTTTGCTCTCAGAAACTCAAGAGTCACAAAGCATGGATGATTTAATATGCACAAGTAGGAATTTATGCATCAAACATATGGGGTTATGTCAGGTAATACTGAGTATGGAAACATGGTTTTATTACTTTAAAAAAAAGACCAAACAACAAATAATTATTTTGCATATATTGTATTTATTATTAAAAGTGATCATGTAACTATTTAATAGATATCTCTCTTTTAAAATAAACTACAATATATTACTACTTTTGTTGTCTGAAAGCACTCAGTGCATTCCAGCTGACTCAGCTGTAAAATCAGCAGGCCATAAAGTTATCAAGAACCACAGATGCTTAAACATTCTGTTAACCAAAATCTAACCAGAGGAAGGCTGTACCACATAAGCAGCATTAATACATCAAATAACATGCCTTCATTACAAATACAGGGAGAAAACGTTGAAATTTGCTGGAAAATTTCTCTTGGAACACAGTACAAACAATGTGCCAACCAAGCCATAACTCAAGTCATCCTGGTTTTCATGAACAATTTTGGTGATTGTTCTATATCCCCACTGGAAGTTATTGGGAATGAATGCCTGCTACTGCAGAGAATTACAGTCATCTATAAATTTACTGTGTCACCACATAGTTACAGAAATTACTTTGAACCCCTGCCCTCCGCTCCTTTAAACAGTGCTGCAGGGGAGTGACAGATTTTTAGGACTCCTCCTTATGTTTTTTCCGTTTCATATGAGATCACTGTATATGTTTATTTAGAAGGTCAGAACTTAATTAATTTGTTTTGTAACTCCAAGTCTCGAGCAGCTGCTTTGAAATGTAATACAGTCGCACCACCCAAATTCCATTATGCAATGTGGAAATTGCCAACAACCTTCCACCTGCACCCAGGGCTCTGCAGCTCAACCCACTCCTTGGAGTTGAAATTTAACTTCCCCTATTGAACCAGAGAAAAGGAAACTGTGACTAAGGCTGCTATAGGGGGCTTCTACCAGGTTTTGGTACTGTTTTCTAGTTACTACTCGAGTAGTACTAGTAGAGAGACTACTAGGGAGTATTTCTAGCACTCTCTACTCTTCTCTGATGAATCACCCTCAAATACAGCCAGATACAAATTGGAATTGACTCAACCCATTTTGGTTTTCCTGATCTTTGCATGAAACAGGTGTTAACTCCAACAGAGTCTGCGGATTAATCAAAGAAAAGCAAGTATTTTTACACTCAAACCACTATTCATAGCTTTCACAACATGAGAGAAGTCATCAGAGATCCCTCACATATGCCTAAACAACAAAATGTGACAATTTGTGGGTTTTGCTTGGGGAATTCTTTGTTTTAGAAGTAGTTAAAAAGCTCATGATGACAGGCAGCAACAATGATAGCTAATCGAAAAATGTTTGCAATGATCTCTAGCAAGGATAATTAAATACCTGATTTATAATTATCTTCACAAAAGCAACACCTTTAATTTTCCATTAAAGTGAGGTGATACAAAGAATTATAAATATTAAAGACTGACGTCTCTAGCAATGCTTCCTCCTAAATAACCTAAATTTTCTGAAGTGCTTTGCTCAGACTCTGAAAACATAATTAGCATGAAAGCACATGCACAGTGATGTCGTATTTCCTCTTTAACACCATTTCTTTCCTGGCTGATAAATATCCTAGGATTCAGTAGCCTGCTTAATTCAGAGTTACAGGCCACCAGGAACTGAAGGCCTTTGGTCCAGCCTGACAGAGTACTCACACCTCTGCTCTTGCCGGAAGGTTACCATGGATCACCAAAAATACATATCCAGACCTGAAAAGGAATGATCATGAAGCCACCCAAAAATACATTGATCTCAGAAGCAATTCAAGCCAAGCTGGCCTAGTTGGCTATGCTGGCTCAGAGATAATCAGGTTGCTGTCCTCCTGCAGAACGACCTAGGTGACAATTTAGCTCTCATTCTTTGCCACAAAACAGTTTCCTTTCAGAATTTTATAATCTGAAATGATAAGGATGGAATTCAGCTAAACTTTGTGCTGTGTCAATGCATTTCATTAGTAAAGCTTATTTTTATTAGCACCTTGATTTACCATGTAATCTAAAGGAGACCTATTAAAGAGCACTTTGTTTTGCAGATAACCCAGATAGCAGTTAAACCACAAACAATTCCAGACTGTTGAGATACACTTACCTTAATACACATAACCAGTGTGTGATGCAATACAGTTACATATACACACGGGCATATGTAAGACACGTAGCAGGATGTTAACAGCTCTAAAGCCGTCTCTGAGCAGCACAGTACCTAGCAAGGGTGAAAAACCGTAGCCCTGAGGCTTGGCCTGTGCCTATGGAAACAAACCACACCCAGCTCGGACCTGAAAATGAAAAGCCAGCGAGGCAAGTCAGCCGCACTTCCTGGAAGACTGAATGGCAACTGCACCTGTTTATTTCTGTGTAACTCTGAAACGTATCCAAAGGAATACACAAAAACAGAAATACACGGTACAAAAACCTGTCACTCCAGCAAGAGGTGGACGAGTACTGGCACGTACAGGCTGTCCGCACAGGCAGCAATTAATGGCTCATCAGTACCACCAGAACCGCTACGCCTTGTTTGCCCATACACGACAGTTTATGAAGGTCGGACCGCGACCCGCACAGGCCCCGCGGACACCGGGGGACCTGACACCGGTCCCGGGCGTGCCCCGGGTGGCGGCCGAGCCTCGCTCGGAGCCGCCGCAGCTCGGCCGCAGGCGGTGCCGGGTGTGCCCCGGGTGCCAGAACCTCACTCCATGCTAACGCAGCCCGGCTGTGGGCGGCCCCGGGCGGCAGAGCCTCCCTCGGAGCTGCCGCAGCCCGGCAGCGGGCGGTGCGGGCGGTGCCGGCGGGCGGCGCGGGGCGGA
>WBMZ01002415.1:0-22641 GCA_013400975.1 Atrichornis clamosus | reverse complement strand
GGGGGGGCGGTGGCCCTGCGGCGGGGGCTGTGGGGTGCCCGTCCGCCCCCGCCCGGGCACAGCCCCGGGTGCCCTTTCCTTCCCCCTGCCCGGAGCTGCCCCTGCTCTCTCGCCCCTCAGGGAGCGGTCGCGGGCGGGCTGGTTCCGAAGAGGACTCGCTGGAGCAGCCGCCTTTTCCAGCAGCCGGGGGGCAAACGGGGATTCGCCACACGGGCTGGCCGTGCGCAGATGTTGGTTCACATGTCGGTGTAGGGCTGCGTCAGGGCGCTGCTAAAGGACGTTACCTGGTGGAACAAAAGTGTTACCCGTTTTAAATTATAGATTTCTCAGCTTCATTGGGAAGAAGCTGGAGCCCTATGGTGTAAGGTAATGCTGCCAGGGCCAGAAATCCGTCATCCTGGAATATAATTGCTCTTGTCCTCAATGAAAAAGTACTTTTGAACTTTTAATGTGAATGGTGCTGATGGCTTTTCACCTCCCATACCTGGTGATCTGTGCACTGAGGATGACAGGCCCTGCTGTAGGTCCCACATTTTATCTAATGCCTTTTTCTAGAGTAAAGGGACAAAACCTGGTGGAATTCAGCCCCTGTAGCCTTAGCCATAGCAATGCTGTGGCACTGCTGGTGTCCTGCCTCCCAGAGGCCCCATTGCGGAGGCTGTGGACAGCCCACAGATGACAGCATGCTGTCTTCTGCAGACTGTGAGTAACCCTTCTAGAGAAGGTCCATTTCTGAGTTACTGCTCTTCAAGGACTATGTCCTGGCTGCTACCTGACTCTCTGGGTCTTCCACAGATCAACAGTTTCACTGTCACCTTCTTGCTTCCCATCTGCTCTTTCCCAAGGGATGCCTTGTAGTCACCCTACAAGATGCGATAGGCAGTCTGTGAACTGTAATTTTCTGAGTGCACAGCTTTACCAGTAGATGAGACCACATACAAATGAACAGCAGCAAGTCCTGTGCTCTCCATGAAGAAAAGGGGGCTTACAGTGATGAACAGACAAGCCAGGATTTTTCTATTCTTGATTTGTGAGCAAAAGAAATTAAAAGCTTCACTGTTTATATGTGAGAATGTAGTAAAATATAGTGTGTGAGCATGGCAGACAATGACAAGAACACTTCCATCTTGAATTCAAGCTACATATAAGCAGAGGGAATAAACAGTCATGAAACAGTAGAGGCTCCTGCTGACAGATGCATGGCACATGATCAGTATTCTGTCTCTGTACATATAATGAGTGTATTCATAGGAGAGTAACACTTCAGTTTCTTAGTTCTGCCCCATGGTGACTGAAGTTCCTGCCTTTTGGGACAGTACATGACATTCAGTGTTGCACAGATGAAGCCTGAAGCACTAACTGGCAATGCAGACAAGGCTTTGGAAGGTCCTGCTCTGTTCCCTGGCACCACTTATTCAGGATGACCTTACCCGGTCCTCTGCTTCTCAGGTTGCATCTCTGCTGCTCACATTACTCTTCCTCTCCTTTCACTTCTCTTATCTTCTGGTGACTGCTAGCTCCCTTTCAAAGGCACATGATACTTTCTCATCATTTGTCTAGGGAAAGTGATAGAAAACAGCACCTGTATGTTGGAAGCTTTGCTAGTAGCGTTACTGGTTACAAGGGGTTTATTTTTCTTTCAGAAGAGCTACAAATACTTTCAGCCCCAGCCACCTACCTGCAGCAGTAAGCCATGGACACATGGCTGGCACTTACCAAATCTCTTCTACTTACCCATTATAAAAAATGAGTGCATAATTCTGGAGAAGTTTTATGAGCCTGTGCTACTTGAATCCTTGTCCATGCAGCTTTCCACACACACTGCTTAGCTGGGCTGCTGTGTTATTGTTACGAATCGAGTGGGAGCATTTAGACGAGCACTGCCTTCCTAGGATTCCCGGCAGTGGCTCTATTGAGGCGACCCGCTGGGGCTGCTCTATCACACTCTCTGCAGGCACTAAATAAGAGCTGTTTGAAGCCTGTAAAAAGGGAGTCACCTGAAGGGTTTGCTACACATATTTCTGTTGCTATGTAGTAGCTCATTGCACTATTTGCTGCTATTAAATATTTTGTTCCTATTGTGTAAAATACCTATTTTGCCCAACTTGGAAAACATCGTGAAAGATTGTTTAAAGTGATATGCTTAGCAAAAAAACAGTAGTGAGATCCAGAGCCTTTCGTGGGCAGATCATTGCCCAAGTCAGTAAATATGGACTGGATACAGCAACTTTGTGCCTAATTGGTAACCTGGAGCACATTCATGGCCATGGACTGGTGTCCCAGTTTCCGGATGCCAATACAAGCAGAGAGCGTTGTGCAGAGCCTGGGTAACTCTTTCTTCATCCAACGAGGTGTCCCTGCATCGAGGCAAACTGACAGGGTTATCTGAGTTAGCACACCAGTTTGTCCTGTCAGTGATGGTTCCCTAGCTGTGCTTTTTATAGAGGACTCGGGTTTCCAGATACTTTGGTTCAGCAGCTTAAAATGTTGATCTGTCTGTCTTACCTTTCAAATAGGGCTGCTCAAATGGGAACACCAGAGGAAAAAAATGTACTCTTACTGTGCATTTGACAGCACTTGGTGGCATATCAGCTTTTCTGACATATGTGGGTGCACAATGGCAGAAATATATTACTGGGAGAGGCCTGGCTGATTATAAAATCAAGCCCCATCACAGGGGGTTGTACCTCCAACTGCTTCTGTAACAAGGAAACTCACATCGATCACCCAGACTAGTTCTTTGCCTTTTCTTGAAAAGGTTGCACATTAAATGTAGTAAGTTAATTACAACAAGTTAGCTATAGAAAATACAGATTTATTGTAGCTACCATAGTTTCACTAAACCATAAATGTATGCTTTTAAAAACAGTTTGCAGCCTAGATGGTCCAGATGCACTGTAAGGCACAGGCTCTCCTTGAAAGGAGTTCACTGAGGTTGCTCGGTGACAAACAGACAACTGGGTTCACACTGTTCTGTTCAAAGACAAATATATGGTCTTAACTCCACAGTGAATACTTTTATATGCAGATGGCCCTCTGGGTCTCGCTGTTCTTCACCTTGCCTGAACCAGCTGAGGCCTTTCAATCAGCAGTTCTGAGAACAGATAATGAGTGATTGTGCCTGTCTGTCAGCTATCACACCTGCAATGGGCTGCTCTGGTCATCTCTTTGCTGGCTCTTGTCATTTTATGAGAATGAAAGAACTGCTTTTTTTTCAGCCTCTGTTCTGAAATGGAGTAATTAAACTAGGTTTTCATGGTTTACTCTGACTTTATTACTTTCAGGTCGCTTCTTTGCTGTCCTCCCCCACAGCTTCAGGAGCGAAGGAAGGAAATACTTTGCAGTGGAGGATATAGAAAGAACAGAGGAGCTTTTAGCATTTAATTAAAGCCTTTTGAAGCAAAGATAAGCAAATATTTCCTCAGAGCAAAATTAAGTCATGACCACATTTATAGGTGAAAATATCCAGAGAAAAAAAAATTCTCCATTTCGCTTGCATAGTAATGCATCCCTTGAGAAATCCTTGCTGTTTGCTGGGTGGGAGAGCAGTGCTAGCTCAATGCAGTTACAGTATTCAATTGAGCGGGGAAGGTTTTGATTTGATGTCAGGCTTGAAACCAAAATGAATTTCTAGGCCAGAGGCACTATACTGGGGTTATTAGAAAACAGAAAATGTCCACCTTATTTTGGTTGGCACATATTTTGTTTCTGCAGCATCACACACCACCTGCGGATGAGCCAGAGCTTTAATGAATTTAGAGAACATCTGTGGTAATAGACAGGACCCGAGACAATTCTGTCACACAAGGTTTACAGAAGCCTTTTTTTTTTCCTTGAATTGATCTCTTCTGTTCAATATTTGTTCTCTGCTACTAAGACTAATCTTTGTAAATGCATATTATCTTTGAAGTTGGGCTGCAACTTTCTATGAATGTAACCATGATGCAAATAGTAATTATTCAGGTACACAGCAAGTCAGTTGAGCCTGTAAGCTATTAAAAATTTGAAATAACTTTAAATGATTTATCTGATGAAATACAGTAAGCAGAAGTCTTATTTAGTCTTAATAGAAGGCTATTTTCTTTACTTGCTTCTCAGAACCCTTTGGTAAACTTTGAAAATTGCTAATGGTTGCAAATATATACCCAAGGAAACTTGCCCTAGGAATCTCTGTTACCGTGCTAGGGATTTCTTCAGCACTGGCACAGTCCATATGAGAAAGAAATAAATTTTCTATATTTTTAGAATTTTTATTAGCCCGTTTCCCATGGTTCAACTAGACCTAACATGCTCCAGCCATTGGGATCCCCTCACTGAGACACCCATAAATTGTGATCACTTGTTAATAGGCAAATCAGAGAAAGTCTGGAAAAAAGTATTGCAGTGCCCCCACTGCTATACTGCCCCTGTCTCCCCTAGAGAGCAAGGGACATGCAGCCAAATGCACATGCAAAGATGGACGGGGTTTATGTTTTCTTACAGCAACAGGACAAGGGTCTAACTCTTTAGGGCACTGGTAGGGGGTCTAGGTCTCTTTCTATTTCAGTCAATAGTGCAAGTTCTTGCCACTTGTGGAACTTTGTAAGGTTATATTCAAAGACATTTAAATTTAAGGCATTTAAATTCCTTGAAACGGAAAGCTTTGGATTGAATTAGAAGCTAGAAATCGATGTAAAATGTCTAATCTTGTTAAGACTGATTAATTAGTCAATGGTAGATGAGTCATCACTGTGGAAACGTATAGTGGAAGAGAAGTGCATTACTTTCTGAAACAAGTGACATAGAGCAAGAAAACGTATCTCAGGCTGCTTGAATGCTTTGTGTATTAAATTCAGGATATTTTGAGCAAGATTCCTTAAACTGCTTTTATGCAAAACACGGACTTTTAAGTATAATTGCTTTGCTAGTATATAGTAAGATGAAATAAAGATAACACCACACTACTTACAAATTGCTGCGACTTAGAGTAAAAAGGTAAAGAAAACTGAAAGAAGGAAGAGCATGAATGTAGGTATTCATTCTTGGAATAAACTGACCTTCCCATGAAGTTTTTCACAGGAGTGCAGAAGACAAAACACATACATATGTTTTATACATGAGTATAAATCTGGCTTATAAATACAGACCAGACTTACTTTTGAGACTGCAAAGGCTCTCCTGGATGTCTAAAATAAATGCAGTATTTCAATATTACAACATTCTTTTTCTCCATTTTTTATGGGTTTTATTTTTAGCCACACACCCAAGAAGGTTGAGCCTTGATAGTCTGTGGCCAAGCATTTTATAAATATATATCATGTTGCTGTGTGTAGATAATCAGTGTTTATTCTCTCTTCTTTTCCCTAGGCCCAGGTGGAGGAATTACCTCTGCTGATGAGTATTTTCCAAAGAAAACAGTAAGTGAAATATTGCTTTGTGCAATCTGGTTTATGTTTAATGCTGTGTGAACAAGCAAATCTTGGTTGAGTAGACACTTCCATCAGCTATGTTGGAAGTATTCTCATTCTTTGCAATCTCTCAAGGAAAAATGTGGTTTTTTTAATCCACATGTGCGCAAATCCCTACAGACCTGCAGGAGCCACATGATTATTCAATATGATTGCCATTCTGATAAGACTTATGTCAAATAAAACCTTCATCCTGAATGAGCATTGCTATGTCTGACAGCGGCCCAACTAACAGCTGAAATATGTTCACCCAGAGTATTTAGAAGCCCTTGAAGTGTCTGAATAACTCTCCTTTTCTTGTTCTGCCACCCAAGAGATGTGATCCATTCCTGTATTTTAGGTTCTCTTACAAGGTCCTTTTTGTCTTATATATCACAAGGGAAGAATGGGGCTTGGAAATCAGTACAGTGAAATTCTGTGTCAAGTTTTTCTTGGATTTTTTATGGGGGGAAAAAGCTTCCCTATGGCATAGGTCTAAGAGATGAATGAATCTTTTCTCTTTCAGATTTAGTTTAATTTCTAACCACTTCAGACAAAAAATTTGAGTTTCCTAGGATCTGACCTAGTTATCCTTTTTTGGGTGCACAGCATACATATGTATATGAATGTATATTTCCTCAGTTTCACAGGGGTCAAATTTCATGCAGACATTCACTTCATTTTGAGATTTGCTGGAAAGAATTAAGCTCTTCAATCTAAGTGCTGTCATATCATCAGTCCTCTTTCATCCTGCAGTGGAAGGGGAAGTAGTTATGGTCCTGAGTGTAGAAAGATTTGTGGCCTAAATAACATATTTGCAATAAATTGGTTTCTTTGGGTTATTCTTAGATACTGCTTCCCAGAACACAGATGGTTTACTGTCAAAATATGCTTGCTCCATATATGTAATAATGCTTACAGTAAGTTTTGCAAGCTTTAAAATGGTTTTAATCAGTGAGAATAATCTTGCATGCTTCTCTGGAGAATTGCAGTCATAGAATAGTGGAGGTTGCAAGGAGCCTTTTGAGGTCATCTAATCCAGTCTCCTCCTGAAAACAGGACTAGCTTCAAAGTTAGATCTGGCTGCTCAGTTGCTTGTCCAGCTGAGCTTTTAATACCTTCAAGGACAGAGAGTCGCCAGCTTTTCTAGACGACCTGTACCAGTGATAACCACTCTTGTAATTTTTTCTGTTTATCTATCTGGAATTCCTGTTCTGTAACACATGACCACTGCCTCTTTTCCTTTAGTTGTACATCTCAAGGGAGAGTCTGGCTCCGTCTTCTCTCTATTCCCTCTTGGTAGAGGGAGGCTGCACTCTGACCCACTCTAACTTAGCTTTTTCTGTTGCAAGTTAAGCAAACTCAGCTCCCTCAGTCCCACCTGCTGCAGCACACTCCAGTCCACTCACTAACCACCTTGCTGACCTTCCATTGCCTTCACCCCAGTTAATCCATGAGGCTTTCTTATTGAGGGATCTAAAACTGGACTCAGTTCTCCAGATGCAGCCTCACATGTGCCCTAGGGAAAGGAATAAGCATTTCACTTGGCCTTTATTTCAGGACTTTAAAACCAGATGCATGATGTTTTCTCATAAATGGAGCACAAGCAGAACTTCTTTGCTGTGGCAAAGGCTCTGTAGAGGTTGATGCATAGAAATTAGTGCAATCTCATCAGGGCTGTTTGATTTGCTTGGGAACAGCAGATACCTCACTGAAATTTTGCCATACAATAAGTTACTTTCTGCGGGGGGGTGGCGTGAGAGTCTCCTTTAATCACTCTTTATTCCAATTCTGGTAGTTTTGGAAATCATTCTCTCATATGATTTCAGTCATTTATGACTTCTGTAATAGTCTATTGCAATCTTTCTCTCAGGCTGTCAGGACTCCTGATTTAATATCTGCCACCATTTTCAAATGATAGCTGTTCACACTTATTTGTAAAACTGATAAAAAGTTTTCCCTAAAATGCTGGTACACAAACTATTTTCTTTGCTTGCTGTCACTGACAGGCCAAGCTTCAAACTTTGAGGCTTTTGCTCTGACACTACATCTTAAAATACTCCACAACTCCATTTCCACACATGTTGCTGTATCCATTTTCCTGTCTCTTCTAATTAATTTGGTTGGATGACTTCTCATACTGTCTATTTACATTTCACCTTCTCACCACACTTCAACTTTATGTCCCTTAATCAATTTCCAAGTCTTATTGCCCTGTAAGCTTAGCAAAAGCCACTAAGATTTTCATTACTACTTACCTCATCTCACTTAAGCACTGAGGCTGGCAGCCTCTCAGTTTTTCTTTATGAATCCCCTTAGAAAGACATCTAATGCAAAAAAATCACAGCTCCTCTTTAACCATGCTGTTCCTACACCATGCCAACAAAAACTTCCATCAAACCACTTCAGGTTGCTGCAGTGGAAACCTAACTCACATACATCCGTCCTGGCTAATTCTTTTTAACTCCTTTGTGTTAACCAAGCAACTGGATGGACTTAGTTCATTGAGCAAAATGCAGCTCATGCACTAACTTCATCTACCCTTCACTCTACTGCAAAGGCATTGATCTCACCTTGGTGACCCTGACATGCATTTCCTAGTCATAATGTACTGTTTAAGGGTATGAGGAGTTATTTGAGGGCTTTCACCTGAAGAGGAAAGCACTGGATGTGTTGGGAAGGAAAAGGAATCCTGTTTTTATTCCCAGACTAGGAAAAAGGAAAAAGCTTCTCTTAACCAGAGGTAGTTAGAAATTTTTGTTTGTTACGAAGTTCTAATATTTAAAAGAATAAATGTTCAACAGAGTGCTCCATGAAAACGTAAAATTTAAGAAACCCAAACAAACCCAACCTTTCTCTTTGCCTTAAGCAAGGAGTTCTATCAAGGATCCCTTTGCACCCAGTGAGATGGGACACATAGTAACAGAGGGCACAGGTGGCATGGCATTCTTGTCCTTCTCCTGGGTTAGGGAAAACCCATCCTGAAGTTTTTGATCCTTTTTTACATAACGATATATTTCTCTGCAATATATTGATGTATGCAAAGCTGCATAGCTCTAACAGGAGAGGCCCAGAGAGCTGGAGTCCAGTAAAGGCAGTTTTCAGCCTATTCACAGGACAGGAGCTGGCTGTCACACGAGCCAGGGCCCGGCCATGTCAGCTGGCTATTATGGGAGAGGAAGTTGTGGTTCTGTTCTTTGGGAGCAAGTGAGGGAATGGAGGGACGTAAAATATTTACAAAATAAATCTTTTTCCATCCAATCCAAATTGCCAACTTTTAAAAAGTCTCTGTACCCAAAGGGAAAGAGAAGGTGCTCCATTGGTAGCTTTTTTTCTTGGGGCAGTAATAAAGACAGTGAGCATGAAAGAAAATAAATTCTAGCTCTGTATAAAGCAGGTAGCACAGAAATGGTGCATTCATTTTATTACTGCCATCATGTATTACACATTTGGCTTCTCCAGATAATAGCCATATTCATAATTTATACAATCTGTGTTTGAATATCCCATAGAAAAGGTATTTAAGGAGAAACTTCTCTGCTAGTCATAGCACAGCTATGCTGAAAGCAGGATGGGGTGTTGGTCAATGGAATGTCTCTGTTTTAGAAATTACACCCTATTATCAGGACTGCTAGCTTCAAAATCAGGTTATGCATGCCCTGCAGGTACAATACCAGAAAATAAAAGAGTACACCTGACCCTTTTATGTAACACAATGTAAGTACAGATAGAGGAAGAGGTGATGATTCATTATCTGTTCATCCAAAAACCAAGAATGCTGATTCACATACTACATCCTAAAGCTTCACAAGCCTAAACATAGTCTTGACTATTGTCGAATCATCTTTTTAGATGCTGTGCACAGGAGCTTGACTATGCTTTCTGTCATTGGTCTTGTTCTAAACCAAAAGTTCTAGATCAGCCTTAGAGTCATAAGTATGTAATGTTTCTTCTAGTATGTCCTACGTCGACCATCTCTTGTTGTAAGTTTTGCAGATAATATAGCACTTGTTTTGCCCTTGTTTTGTTTTTAAACAGCATATAGGGCTTTAAAAAATATGTAATATTGTTGATAGCATACTCTCGCTTTTAATTCCAGGCTCATTTTTGTGTCCTGTTTTTATAATAGCCATATATAAGAACAAAGGCAAATTAATCCTTCTTGCAGGAAAAAGTCATTCTGTCCAAGACAGGGAGCTTCCTGGACTCAGACACTTCTGTTTTTTACTTTTACATCAGTTTGCCAAAATTAGCAAAACATTCTCTCTACCATTTTTCTCAAAATAAGACATTAATCTCTATATTGTTTCAAAGGTATAAATCTACTAGAGTTGGATGCAAAGTTGATTAAAAACAACTGTTCCTAATGAAGCTGCATGAGACCTACTCCAGTGTAAGCACATTGAACTGGTGTGAAATAATGAATAACATCTTCCATGTAAATATAAAAAGTCCCTGCCATGGTTCTCTGGCTGACATTTCTAATGATATGTTCTCAACGAAGTCAATAGAGATATATTCTCTTGCTTTCATGGGTCTTTGAGGTCCTCTATTCTTAGGATCATTTCCTTTCTTTATCCATATGAATTTGAAAGAGTAATTATGCTCCTGAAGCTCTTTCCCTGAACAATGTTACCACACTCAGTGTGTAACCCTTACAATGCAACTAATAACAAGGGTGGAAACTCCCACTTGAAACTCCTACTACCAGTCTTTTCTTGATGGGGCAAGGAGATGCTTAGAAAGCCATTCAGTGGGATGTGTTCCGAGTTTAGGGACAATTATACTTTCACTGTGCATCATCCCCACAGCCACAGTAGTTTCCAGAAATTTAACGGAACATGGGGTTCCTTTGAATCCGTGGGTTTCTGTACTTCTGTACCAGTATAATTTAATCAGATGGAATGGTGAAAACCAATTCAAATCTCTTGCAGTGCTAAAAAGAAACACCATAAAAAACTTGCAGTTTCAAGAAGTGTGGCCTAACATTTATTTCATTTGTCTGTATTGTTTATGGAAGAAGGAGTTGTTCAGCAGGCCAGCTAAGCAAATCTACTTTCCCTGCAGATTCGTATTGGTGTAAGTTTAACAGCTGAATGACGATGTTTCCATGCCTTATCAAAAGAGTTAAAAGGTCAAAGATCTGAATTAGAGCAAGACTTTACAGACAGAAGGAAACATGACTTACAGATACACCAGACCATAAACACTCCAACAACCCATAGGCAAATTATTGTAGAACTCTTTGAACCACTGTTAACGTCACACAGTGTTTTAATTACTACCAAAATGTATTGTGACTCCATTGTTGATAGTATCATATCTAAAACCAGCTTTCTTCCTTTCTAAGTCTTCTGAGTAGATGAGTTAAATTACCCACAGAGACTTCAGTCTTGCAGATAATTGACTGCTCATGCACCTTAAATCTGCCTTTGGTAGCTTGGATCAGAAGGCAGATGATAGGATGGCTGATGAAAAAAGCATATGCATGGATTTAGAGTGGGTAAGAGAGATAAAAGCATACATTCTGAGAAAATGCTTAGTTTGCTTGCTTTTTTTAATTTGAAAAACAAGACACTGATTTCCTGCCAGGGGACACTTGTGAATAGGAATGTCTGGAACTGCCTAGTAAATTTGGTTTAACTTGGAATAGAAGGCATAGAGCAGGAGGAAATCATGATAGAAAAAAGTGGATGTCAGGCTAGAAAAAAGTTGGGCTAGAGGCTCTGTATCTCAGAGGCTTTCTTCTTTCTCTGAGCAGAGCCTTTCAATGGCTACCAACACAGCCCTATTTTTATGGGGTCCTACACTTTTCTCAAAGGGGACCCAGAAGGGAGTACTGCCAGTTCATGTTTTCTCCCATCACAAATGCCATCATTTAAATGTAACATGTGCCAAGGAAGAACTCAGCAAAAATAATTTAAATATATTGTCTAAACATGAAGGGAAATTTTAAGTCATCATAAATTCTGTATTTTCACTGCAGATAAGTGTTTTGTAGGCACATTTGATTTTATCTAGACTCTGACAGAAATTCAATCTTGGGTGTTATTTAAAAAGAAAAACAAAAACTTTTAGTGTGCTTGAGCAGTGCTAAGCACAAGGTCTCTAATTCACAGGTGACGCTGGCCACTGCTCATCCTTTCTTCTGTTCCCTTCATCTTGTGCCTCAAGTGATGCAGCACAAAATTTAGGAAAAGGTGACAGCTATGATAAAATGATCCATGACATTTTAAGAGGCACGTTTTCCTGACATCCCATTCCTCCTCCTACCTCTTTTTTTTTTTTGTCCCTGCAGTTAGAGGAGCTGTGCCAGTCACGAGTGTCTAACTGCTGTGTGTGCCAGCCTTGGGCTGGGCTCACACATCTGCACAACAAAGTCTCCACAGTGGAAAACCCATTGCTGAACTGAGGCAAAGCAGGTTACTGAGGGGAATATAACAGGGCGCTCAACCTGCCACTCTTGCACGGAGGACACAAGGGGAAGGGGTCATACCCATCCTTGTCTCCTCTCACTTGTAGCTAGTCAAGAATTGATTCAGTGTGTCTTTTTAAGTAATTTTAGGGTCATGTCAGAGGTTTAATGAAGACAGAGCAGGACTTCAGACGACCTCCTTTGTCCCGAAAAAGACCAAGAGCAGTCTTGTTCTCAGTTGCAGCTGAGAGGCAGCTTACAAGGTGAGCAGGCTGTGAGCTCCAAAGGGGTGCCTCGCTGAAGCAGTGAGTTACACTCACCATATGCTAACACACCAGGTGCAAAAGCAAGGTTAGCATGTCAGCAGGTCTGCTGCAAATATGTGCCAATTTGGCAGCACAAATGCACAAATATTAGCATATCTTTTGAAGGAAGGGCTCTACACCATATTCAGAAGCAACATAAAGCTAGGAGAGTGTGAGTTTCACGTAGATCAACTTAGGAGACTGACATAAGGTAATAAAAGGCACATAGTAAAGGAAAAGAACATTCAAATAAATCCCTGCAGGTCACTGTGGCCCTGCTTTGAATTCCTTCCGAATTTAGCCTGGAGTGTCCATGCCTGTGTCGTTGTTTGTACGCAGCACAACACAACCAGTCCAAGCTAACCTTCAAATGGAAAAAGCAGTTCTCTTATCTCTGTCATATTTTTCCTTGTTAATCACTTGATGATTTAAAACCTTCCAATAGCTGACAGAAAATTTGCTAGTTAATAAGCTGTTTAGAGATTCCCAAATTGAAAGACAGAATGTGAAATGAACACCAATCTCCATGATCAGTCCCTGGAAAACTTGTTATTGTTTGGTTTTTGGGTTTTTTTCAAACATGCTTTTTCCTACAAGACAAGCACTGTAACTTCTTCTATTAAGTAGCCCAAAGTGCCAATAATTGTCACACACTGGTGAAAATATCTCCCCCCATCTCCCAAAATTCCAAAAATTCTTAGATCTCTTTTTTATATGGAATTTTTTATTGTTTGGGATTCTTGGTTAACATTTATGTTAATGGTTCAATTTAGTAATTTTAAGGGCTGCAGTGTTTTGCATAAGAACAGGATACAAAATAGCCTTTGTGCAGAATTACAAGTTAATTGTTAGCCATATTTCTAAGGCAGTTTTTAGCATAACAAAAGCACCATTTTGGCCTGAAAAATCAAAGTCTTTCACTGATTTTTAATTTCTGTTTTGAAACTTTTTGACATGTAATGCACATGATGTTTATGGTGGCTTCTCTTCACACAACTTCTTTTTACCTGAACAATGGACAGAAGGCTGGGTTTCCAAATGGCATGGTGTTCTAAGATGTATCAGAGTGCTTGGCATCAGGAGTAAAAAAAGCAGCAGAACTTGCCAGTACCCGCAATAACTACATATCCAGCAGCTTTGCACAACTCCTCCCAATGTAGATACAGAGGGGCTATATCAAGCTTTGACAAAATTTGAATTTGGAACCCTTGTCCAGGGAGTGTAAGGTCACCTAAGCCTTCACATTTGTGCTGGGAACAGCTAGAGCAGAAGCAGGGGTTTAAAAAAGGGCACTGGCAGTTTGCCTAAAAAAAAAAAAAGGCCAATAAATCTTCTGTCTAAAGTGTTTGGACAAAGTGTAACTTAAGAATTAAAAAAAAATCAGTAACCAGGCAATTTCAAAATACAAACAGACAATCTTGGATTCCTTGTTTCTTTGTCAAGACAAAGTATATTTCTAAAGTAGGTCAGTAAGTAAAGGTTACATCTGGTTCTTTAGGCTGCTTTCCTAAAGGAGGGGTTTCAGTGTTGTGGCAAGCTGACTTCTGTCCACACACACAGATCTCTATCTTGAGTAACACCATAAGCTTGGCCTGTGTGGGAGCATAGCTTGGAGTTCACACATTTCTGATCAGACTAATAATAATAGGGTTATGACTACTCCATACTGCCAAGAGGACTGTTTGGGTGGTTCTAACATCACTTCGCAGAACATCTGCTTTTACTTAGCTTTTCTTTCATTCTTGAATTAACTCTTACCACACCTGAAATGAACTCTGTTACCATCCCAACTTGGTAATTACCTCCATAAAAAAGACAAGACTGCTGTATGGATACTGTTTAGAAAGAGTCCACACAGCAGTGTTGTACTCCCTGTCCATCTTCCATCCACCCTGCTGCCTCACAAGTTCCTTTCAGCCCTGTGCACTGGGAGGGACCAGCTCACACCATGTCTTAGCCTGTGCTTCCAAGTCAGTATCTGCTGGACAAGGTTGTTGCTTTAGAGAATAGTCTCAGGGCAGCCATTAATCCATCATTTAGGTTTAACCAGTATGGTTTCCCACAGCTTTTTTGAGCAATATAAGTAGCATGAATACTTACTTAATTTCTTACTGTACTGAAGCATAATGTCTTCTGATTTCTTATATGAACTGGTTCTTCTCTTCAGGGACCTATTAAATATTCCTTTTAAGAATGTTATGAGCTCAGCATCAAAGTACATTATAAATCTGTCCAGAGATAAATAAAACAGTACTGAGGAATGTTAGCTAAGGGAATCTGCAGTAGATTTATTTTTCTCTCTTCTGCCAGTGCAGAAGCAAAGCCTTCATTCTTCTCCTATCCAAAAGGGACTGGCAGTTGACCAGCTCATTTAGCAAAGCATTTAGGTATGTTACTGAACTTACCATAAGCAGGTCTCTCTATGTAAGTCAATATGACTACTCCAAATATTGCAGTGCTCTGCTAGCCAGAATTAGGCCACGTGGGGAAAAAATAACTGACTCAGCTCTTAGCCAAGGTGGGCTACACCTACAGGACTCTGTGAGGTCTCTGCTGAAAGCAGACCAACTCTCCCTCAGAAGCTGGTGTTACTGTGCTGTTAGATGCATGGGACATTTCTACTTCATACTCTCTGTAAGGTGAATCCAACTTTCCAGAGCTGCCCTCTCTGTGTTACCTAAGTAGATACCAAATGAGAACAGCTCAGAAAAAGTATGATTTTATTTTATTCCTAGTTTGTTCTGCTAAAAGCTCTTTTGGCTAAATTGGAGGATGCCTAATAACTCCTGATTTTTTCATACTGTGTTTGTTCTGTCTTGGATAAAATGAGGACAGGAATGTATCATTTGTTCTGGTAAGTCTGCACTGTGCCTCTCAGAACTTTGCTACAGCAGAGACTGCTTTTGAATCACTGGATTTAGGTATAAAAAGGGAAACTGATATTCCTAATAGAATTATTAGATATTGCTACAGTGTAAAGTGCCTGAATAGAGAAGAAAATCCCTGAACCATCTGTGCATACGCTGTCATCAGTTCTACAGTGCTCTGCACCCTTCTGAATGCATGGCTGACTTTGCTGGTTGTGTCAAACTAACTCAAATGATAATTTATTTGTCTACTATTTAAGATCTCTAGTAACTAGCATGCACTCCATATATTTTTTTAAAGGCATATCATTTATCTTGGATCAAATACAAATTAGGCCAACTGTGTCCAGTGTTTATCTGTTGCACAGGACTTTTGTTTACAAGCTAAGAGGGCCACAAGAACATCTGGGTACTGTGTCATGTACATTGCAAGGGCTATTCTGGTCCACACTGAAGAGTTTCCATGCAAGGACAGTGTTGAGAAAGACAGCAGTAGCTCTGCTCCATGAGCTGTCCAGACAGCAGAGAAAGGATCACCAGTGGAATTATTTCTGAAGAAAACCAGTTAGTAACCTAATGTGAGAAAGGTTAGATGCCTATGGGACCCTTATTTGTGTGCACACATATAATGTGCAGAGATAACATTTCAGATGTCTTTAAGCTTTAAAGATCTTAATCATGCTCACTTCTCCACACTAATCTAATCTTCCATTCAGCTGTTCAGTTTCAGTCTTGAAATTGTTCAAGTCATGAGGTAGATCTGGAAGTAAAATAGGCTCACTCTGGGCATTTACTGCTGAAGTGAGGTAGGAGACTCAGCTAAGAATTTATCTTGAAGACCAATGGGCCTGGCCACATGAAGCAAAGAATTGAAAAGGGAAGGGAGAAGGATGACCACTCATGCTCTTGGAAGGATTCCAGAGTGACAGAACCTGAGATATATTTAGTTCTAACCCCAAGTAACCTTGCTGTTGAAATGATATCTTGTGTAACTTTATCTTAGCAGCAATAGTTAGCATTTATGTAATTATGTAAAGTAAAAAGGACCTATTTTTTAATTATAAAGAAATGTATTCAGTAACCTCTAAAATACAAAAAGGCTAACTTTTAAATATATTTCCTAGATATCTAAAATCCCCATGACATAGAATTACCCTATACACTAAAAAATATTGCCATTTAAAGAGGAATTTATCAGGTATTAGGCATTGACTATACTGGCCAAGTACACAGTGGGCAGATGCCATGCTAAATAATCACAGTCCCAGGTGAAATACAAGCACTACTATTTACTATTTTTAGGCAGTCAGATTACATCACTGTGTACCCATGATGTTGATAATTTCAAAATTCAAGGCATGTTTGATACAAGAAAAAATCAGTAATTTTCTGGCATGAATGGAAAAATTATTTTCCATGGACAAATAAAGGCATGAATTACTGCTTTAAGGCTTTCTATAAACTATACAGAAGAAACATCTCAGTTGCTTATAATAATGACAGAAAAAAGTGGATCACAGAAATAATCCTAGAATAAACTGCCTGAAAAAAGTGCTTAAAATTTTCTCTCTCTTGCTAAAAATACAAAATCCAGAGAAGGGCTTTGTACATACATAAATGAATGGTACACTGCCATGCATTTATGTCACTCAACTGTAACGGAAACCAACAATACTTACTTTGCTAATATTTTCCCATCTTTTAAAAGTATAATATTGATAATGAACAAAGACAACCAATATACTATTCTATTTAAAAATTGCTTTGTTTATGGGTTTTGTGTGTGTCTGTGTATCTGTGGCGATGATGCACAAGACATTTTACTTTTAAAATGTTTTAATAAACTCCAGTGTAAAATTCAATAAACCCTTTGTAAAGCATCAGTGAAACTTGTGCAAGATTTTTTTCTTGCACATATTTAGCCAGGTAATACATACTAAAATAGAGAACCATGTGGCAAAGTATCAAAATGTTGCCAGATTAAGGACTTTTAATTTAGTTTTGCAATTTAATTTGCTTTCAAGACTGTTCAAACATACAATTATTTTAAAACTTTCTGACTTGGTGTTTTCTAACTTTTGTTAGGCTCAATTCTTCATAAAATTTGAGCTGTTGTGTTGCTTTGTTTTGACCTCAGAGGTCTGATAAAGAGATTCTATCTTCAGTTTACTTATGCAACAAGTAAATAAAATAGATGTCCCATAAGTGAGGATTAGCCACTTATATGCAGTGTGGCTCTCTGCTCTGCATTCAGGTAGGAATGCAAATATCTTTACCTGTAAATCTCTGAGTATTATAAGATTTTTCTGTTACAGACAAAAATATCTTTGGATGGAGATTTTAAACCTCGTTTGCAGAAACATAAGAACTGTCTTAATGGAGCGCTAAATTTTTTTCTCCAAGAATCCCTTGCAAAATTTACTTTTCCCTTCTTGAGACATTATTACTGATTACAGTGAATTACAAGGTATTGGAAAAACCACCACAAATGAGAAGTTTCTTGTTGTCATGTGTTGGTTAAGCTCCATGATAACTTATGCTTAGTAGGACATATACATAACTATGTTCACTTCTCATAATTCTCCTTAAAAAAAAAAGTATTTTTATAGGTTTTTACTGAACATTTGTGATCATTAGAGTGTGGCTCCAACAAACATTTGTACCTCTTTCCTACACTCAGTTAAAAATCTGCATAAATATATTCTTCTTCTGTAAGTCTTAGGATTCTAATATTTTTATATCTGATTTTAATACCACTGTAATGACATTCCTTCTTCCCATCAAAATTTCTCTTCTGAATCACTGCCATGAACTACTTTTCAGCAGGAGCTTTCCATTAGAAATACTGAAATGCACTGGATTGGATAATTATCACTTCATGGTGGAAGTATAAGAACTTAAAGTAGCTGTGTTTCTTAAGCTTAAGTCAAGAATAGCCTGTTCTTTTTTTTTCCGCTGGACTGTGGAACTAGCTGTTCCAAGAAGCCATCAGTTGAATTGTTGAGAAATTGCCTCTCAAAGATCTGTCCTGAAATAACAACTTGACAATCTATGTGCAACTATTTGGAGTAGTACACTACCGCTTTCTAAAAAAACATTACATCTAGTTGCTTCTTGCTTTCCTTCACACTGCCTGCTCTGCATGGTATTTACATACTATAGGCGACCAATTTAGGTATCCAAATTAAAAGTATAGCCTTCTTATGCCATAAGTGGAAAGAGGTACAGTGCTTCAGAGGGCAATTTAGAGCACAACACCAAGAAACCTGCCTGCTTTGTTAATGACTGGGAGGACCTAGATGCTTCTGTTAAGTGCCCAGGATAGATTGTGAAGATGTCTGAACCTCCAAAGAGCCTTTATTTTTTTTTTTCTTTTAGTTGGGACAGGAAACAAATACTGAAACTTGTATAAATAATGTGACTTGAACTGCAATTTAAATGCATGGAGAGTCTCTCGCTAGTTGTTCTTCCTCTGAAATATTCTCCAAGATGATTTTTCAAGAGAACTGCTCTTTCCCTATTTCTATCTCAGTCAGTTCTACGCAGATTATAACCTAAGTAACCCACAATTTTTTTTTCCTTTTGACTGGTATCAGAAAAGATTAATGTCATGGTTGGACAGATATTCTAGTTGGTCTTTAATTGCTTTTAGCATTTTCATATTATTATACCTATTTGAGATACAGATACATCTGTTTTGCTGGCATCCCTAGTCAATGCTGATCTTTGGCCCGACTGCTCCTCTGCTGCTTATAGTTTTCTTCCTAATAACAAATAACAACTTTCCAGGGCTCTACTATGTTCCCATGCTGGCATCCATGTAATTCTGCTTTGCGTGGGTGGAGTCTATGCTTTTAAAAAGCTCTCTGTTGTCCCAGAATGTTCCAGGCACTACAGAAAAACAAACAAGAGTTCCATTTAAGCCCTCTAGATATGTTTCTCTCTAGCAGTTTTTGACAGCAAAACTGGCATCATTTTAAACAAATCACAGGGGTCCTGGACCAAAGGCTTTTTTTTTCTGTGTAATCTAGTTTCCGTGAAGTCTCATATTATCTGTGCTTCTGGTGTCAGGATCACAAGCTTCTCCTTACCACTAAAAAGAATCTTCTCTAACTGCTGTCACCACAGCTGGTCATGAAGCTGCTGAGAAATTATCTTGGGTGCTGCATACACACAGTATTTTGATAACTACCATTACAGCTTGTCAACAACTCACAGTGTATCCCCATCTCCTAGAGGGACCACTTGGCTTTGTGTTTGGTCCTCTCTGCAAAACTTAGTCTCTCAACATTTCATCATCTCCATGTCCCCTTTCCTTTTTTTTTAAATGTCTTTATTATTCCAGAACACCATTTTATATTTATTCTACTTTACCTCCATCTGCTGGTGAAACAAAGGTGGCACAGATAAAACACCACTAACTACAGATGAGTGACTGGCAGAGAAAAAGAACTAGCTCCTGCTTGTTTAAAATGCAGAGCCAAAGTACTTAAGGGATCAAATAAAAAGGGGAAAGGAGAAAATTTCTTTAAAGATCCAGTATTACACATATTTACTGATGTACAACCTGTACTGCTTTGATTTTGCAGTGAGCTTGTATTTCTTAAATTGATTGGTCTCTCTTTTCATTTAGAAAAAGTAGCTTACACCAAGAAAGTCTCTATTTATAGTTATAAAAACTTAGTAATAAACAATAGATCACTTCTGTTTCTCTCAAAAATAATTTTCTTCATAGGAATGTTTTATTATTTCCTGATGTATACATTAATTTTCACTGATTTGGGGTTTTTTCCCAAGTCTCATCTGGAAATACTTCAAATGGAATAAATTTTAAATAATTCTCTTTTTGGAATAAGCTAGATTTCTGAACTCTTGAAATGTTCTATTTATTCTAGCATTTTACTTTGCTTCCAAGAGCAAGGCAAAGCACTGCAGGGACCAGTTAGAAAGAACTGAAAAATCCTCACAAATGAAGGGCTGACATCTGAAAATCCTAAATCTGATGGACTGTCTTGTAGATTGGCATGGACAATGCCATGCCCAATGCCAGTGCCAAACCCATGAGTAAACCTTCATCTCCTAAGCAGAAAGGAAAAGGGTGTATTTTTAAGGTTGCCTTCATCTTTGCATACCCAACAGTCCCTCTTTTTCTTTCTTTTCCTATTTCTTTTTCTTCTTTTTCTTTTTTCCCCCCTCTTGTTTTTTTTGTCTTTTTTTCCCGTCCTTTTTCTCTCCTTTCCTTTCCTGCCCTCTAGTGACCAACCAAGCATGTTTCTAAACAAACGGAGCACACTTCCGCAATACTTTATGTCTCTATCAGGCCAGGTTATGGCACCAGCATAAATAACTTGCAAAGGTAGAGGCCATTGGTATATCACAAATTACACTTAAAGGAATAACAGTAGAACGTTTCTGAGCTGTTAATGGCTGAGTCTCTTGGGTGATGTTAATAACAGGTGGGATACAAACCCCCTGCTGCCTCTAGAAAAATCCCTACGACATGTATTGGGTGGGATTTTGCATCTATTTCAGCCGTGGTTCTCTAACCATACTATTGTGCAGAAGATGGAAGAAAAATATTGGATTTTACAGATTGTTTTCTCATAAAATAAAGAAACATATAAATAAAATCAGAAGTAGGTTTATTTTACATGTAGTGAATCTCAAAAGTCATTGTGAAGGCTATTAATACACCAGTGCTAAAATATGCTGAGTCTTTGACTCACTGAATTCAGGGCTAAATGATTCCTGCTCTTACAGTATCATACTTTTTAAAAATTGTTTCCATTCACAGAGGCCTGCCATAGTTTCACATTCAAGCTGTCAGGAAAACATACTGGAAAAGAAGTCAGGGTATAGGTAATTTAGAATAATAGTATCTCTTGGGTATAGTGATGTAGAAAGAATATGGAGTTTATTTCAGACCATGCTGTTTATAATCCTGCTGTAGTGAAACGTGAACTGTTGTTCTGAGTTTAAACTTAGAAGACCTGAGGAGCAGGATGCGTTTGTATTTACACAGGTATTTATACTTCCACAGACTTCTAGATACACAATCCCTTCTTCAGTTTTGAAATGAAAGCAGTCAAGTTAGTGCATTTGCTACTTCTGCTGTAGTCCCAGAGAAGGGTTTATGAACTCAAAAGCTTGTATAGCTTTTCCATGGTGCTAATAAAAGATACACATGTGGCAGAATTGCAGGTCTTGTTTTCAGTCTGTGGAGCCTGCAAGTAGGAAGGGAAGTTTTCATCATGTGTTCTTTGGAGAGGCTGGGAAGGTCTGAGAGGGCTGCAGGCCTATGAGCCACATTTGATGACAGTTTATGCTGGAACATTATGGCCGCAGGCAAAGCAGTGGATGAATTATGTAAATGTGGGACTCTGGCCATAGCCTGACTTTTCCTTCCCTGTTGAGCACAGCTTTAAATTTAAATGGAGACACAAAGAAAGGACAGTGGGATTACAGAAAACACACATGACCAAGGCATCACGTGTTTGTCAAAGCACGTGGTTTCTGTCCCAGTGCTGGCTGCATTCTTCTGTCACACTGCTACTGTGGCTGTGTGTAAATTGCTAAACTAAACAGTGCCAGCACACAGACACAGGCATCGGGACCTTGATCTGTTACAGTAGCATGGTGTGGGCCTGGTACAGCTAGTAGTCTCCCTAGAAAAAATCCTGGGCACAGTTTAGGCATTAGCATGGACCAGAGAGAGGAAATTTGAATGTAAGTGCCTTATTTCTGGGACAGGGATGTTTAACAGAATGGAAGCGACTATGCTGTACAAATGTGCTGCATCTCTTTCCTCATTCTTAGGCCATTTAATTTCCTAATATAACAGTAGTCTGCAAGTTAAATTGAGTTTGGAGGTACTTATCTCTGCCTTTGGAACAAGAAGCTACTGACCCTATTCAACTACGTCTTCCAAAGTGACTGTTTTAATATGGTATTAGTGGAAAAATAAATTTCGGATTTATCAACTACTGAGTCCCATCTGGGCTCAGGCCTCCCCACAGAACCGGTGAGACTTACTAGAGGGAGGGGAATGCTTTCTGTTCTCTTCCAAAACCTTGAGTGGTCACGGTCAACTAACAGTATTTTCTGATATCTGCTTTTCGAGATTAATAAACTATGTCATTTATGTTGTATAATTTCCACTTCATAGTTGTTACGCAAGCACTTCTTCCTTTTGAGTCACGGTATTTAGCTATGTAAGTAACTGTGCAAGGATCATGAAGTGATTCGCACCAAAATGCAATCTTACACATTTTACAGAGGGAAAAAAGATCCCTGAACAGTCGTCACCTCCTAATCTACATTTAGTTACTGAAAGCAGCAAAGGCACATTTGTTCTTCTGGGCCGGATGGCTAGTACTGTGTTTTTTGTGCTCCTCATCAACCCTTACAAAGACGCAGGCGGCAGGTAAAAACGAGTCGTGTGAGTTGTGTCCTCTATGCCGCTTTCCCCCCGCCTCGGCAGGCTGCTGTGCCGCAGCGCAGCTGGACACTGTCAGCCATCCCTCCCGGCATGGCGCCTCAGCACCGAGGCCCGGCGCGGGGAGGCTCCCGCCGCCCGCGCCTGCGCACGAGCCCGGCGGTGCCCGGATCCCTCCGCCGGGCGCAGCGCC
>WBMZ01002403.1:0-11343 GCA_013400975.1 Atrichornis clamosus | reverse complement strand
TTTTTGAACATTCAGAAACACAGCCCTTCCCTAATTTTCATGACTTTCCAGTGGCTCTTGACTCCAAGTGGCCACAGGATACACGAGGAGATGTTTGGGTAATGTGGGAGAGCCAGGGGCCCCCAAAAACAGGGATACAGAGCTGGGGAATACCTTGGTCCTCCTGAGCTGAGGATACGAACATCACCTGAGGAGCCAAGGCTCGGGCAGGGCTGCTTTTCCATCCCATCTCCGTGTGCGTGGGGAACATCAGGAGATGCCAGGGTCTGGGGGGTCCTGCTGCAGAGCCCCACTTCCCACGTGCAGTCCAACCAATTGCCCAGTTCTGGATCTCCTTCCCCCAGGGAACACCTTCACCCCAGCCCCACTTCCCATGTGCAATCCAACCAATTGCCCAGTTCTGGATCTCCTTCCCCCAGGGAACACCTTCACCCCAGCCCCACTTCCCATGTGCAATCCAACCAATTGCCCAGTTCTGGATCTCCTTCCCCCAGGGAACACCTTCACCCCAGCCCCACTGGGGTCACCACCAGGAGCTGTCAGTGATCCCATCCCTTCTGTTTTGCAGCGTTGTCAGGCCAGTCCTTCACTTGCATCCCAAGAGATCTGGGAATAGCAGAAGCTTTGTATAACCTGAGTGTCTCTTCCCACCAGCACAGAGACAGAATAATAAAAATGAAAGAATAAAAATACCAGAAATAACGAAATAATGAGCATCTGACAGCGATCGGGGACACGGTGGAGGAGCTCTCCTGGATGGAAATGTGCTGTAAGGAACCATAGGAGAACTGGCAGTTCCCAGAAGAGACCAAAGATGGTGCACAACAACAAACTGCTTCCCTCTGAAAGCAGATAAGAAGCATAATTAGATGGCATTCCGGCAGCAGCAGGGCCTGGAAGCTGGAAGGGAATTGTGTGGAGAGTAGGAACAGGCACATGCCTGGGGGAGAAGGGAGGGATAATGCAGGTGCACAGAGTGGGAGCTGCTCACAAGGTTTTGGAGGCAACCAGAGGGGTCTGCAAATAAATTGGGTGTAAAATGAGAACAGGAAGATGTGGAGGGGCGTGAACGTCTGGGGAAGGAGAACAGAGTGAGCATTCCAAGCAGGGATTTGTCCCATCTCCATTGCTTCAGTCTTTATCCAAAGGTTAATTGTGGATGAAACTTAATGAAAGAGGCTTTGAAGGAAACTGTGGGGGAGGTCAGGGTGAGGGAAGGAGTTTAAAGCCATTTGGATACGTCAAATGTATTCAAAATGAGAGGATCTGATGAAACACGCCCAGGAACATCGAACCCTTGGTGGGTATCTTCAAAATTGATGGAGGTGGAGAGGTCCCTGGAGATGAGAGAAGCACCTCTCTTTGAAGAGGATACTTAAAAAAAAAAAAAGTTAGAAAAAAACCCGAATAATCATCTTAATCTAAATTCCCTGGAAGAGGCTGGAGGAAAGTCTTAAATGAGCAACTTGTAAAAGGATGAACAAAATCAAAGAACATGGGTTTGTCAAGAGCCAGTCATGTCAACCCAATTTAATTTCCTTCTTTGATAAGGCAACAGGAGGACTTGGTGAAGGGAAGTAGAAAACACAGGAGTGAGGGGGTCTTTTGCGTTTTCCCACTGCCTGGAAAAACACCCTCTAAAACCAATCAGAGCTCAACTGGCAGAGAAACCACTCCTGAAGAGAAGGGATCCAGGGAAAGGGAGGTTCTCCAGCCTCCATCTTGAGGTGATAACTCTAGAGGAAGAGTTGTCAACCTCCCTCTCCATCCTGCCCTTCTCCAGTCTGGCTACCCGCAGCTTTAGCCCAGGAAAATTGAGACTAAACCTTATTATTCTGATTCCTGGCCTCCCAGTGTTGGTTTATCCTTCATTTCCCCACAGCATCAGCATGTTTAGGTAAACCCATCTTGGTTATCCCATATTAACCTGGGATACTGGCATGGAGCCGGGAAGATGCTTTTGGTGGAGCTTCCACCCAGTTTGGAAATGGTGCAAATCTGTTCAAAGAGCCTGGGAAACCTGAGTGGGAGTGTGGAGGCTCTGCTGCTCCACTGCCAGCCCTCTGGATGGACAGATGGACTGATGGATGGGGATCCTGCAAGCCCCAGTCGAGGGATTTTGGGAGCTGCAAGAATGGCTGCTGGAGGATTGCAGGAGTGGAAGCTTTTGATATAGTTTCAAACAATGTGTAATTATCAGGTAGCTGAAAATTAGCCCATCTGTGCCTCGGGAAAAGACAATGGGAAGTTGTGTGTTACTAATGGCTGAAAAGCGCTGGCAGCACAAGACAGGAAATCCTCAGTCTACTTTTTTCTTCAGGTAATGTAATTACACGGCATAATCCCCAAATCTCCTGACTTTTTGGTGGGGTTTGATAAAGCTTATGAGGTCTTCATCTCCCTCTCTTTTTCCTCTCCTCACTGCAGCTCTGGGTGTTTTGAGCTGGCCTGGGCAGCAGCAGATGTGGGTGGCATAAACTGCCTTTCCAACACACAGCTAAAGACAAATCTCAGGTTTTTCTAAAGCAGATTCCAAATTCCCTCCGTGCTTCTGCCACAGCCTCACTCTCTGAATGCAAAGCACCCGAGCTTGTAACATTGTTTTGGATAAAATTTCCATGCTGGTAGAGTTGGTGGGCCAGGGCCTGAGTCTCGGATCCAGGTCAATGCACACACAAGCAGCAGCTTGGTTCAGATTTAGGACCCCTTTTGTTTTCTCTGCTTTTGGGCCCTGCTGATCCAGCACGGAAAAAAAATAATCCCCCAAACCCCTTGATTTCTTTAAATGCCTCCAGAATCCAGTGATAAGGTCTTTGGGGGTCGGTGAAGCAAAACTGGCATGGCACAAACCTCATGCAAACAGTCCAGGCAGGGTAAATAGCTCGTGATTTTTTTTTATTCATACTTTTGTCTGTGGAATAACTAGGAGCAAATTGCTTTTTCCTTTCCTGGTTGGAATTATTCAGAGCATCTTTTTCTGCTGATTTTTGCTCTTCTCCCTTTGGAGAGGTTTGCTCCTGAAGATGGCCCAGCTCTGAATGGAAAGCAAATGTTACCTTCACCTTCAGTGAACTTTGAAGCGGTTGATTTTTAGAAAGAAAAGCTGAGAAGTGACAGCTCATGGACTTTGGGGAGGGTGAATTTTGCCATTTGCTGGTGCAGGAGGACTCGGGGCACCCCAGCACGGATCTGACGGATGCTCTCTGGGCTCATCCCTGCTCAGCACCAGCCCCGGCCTCTCCCGCACGTGGGGTCCCGGCCCAGCCGATGCTTCAAGCAGCCCACAACAGGGAGGACTCCAAGGAAAACGATTCCTGCTGGCTTTTGTCTGGTAATCTGAGGTCAGGAAAACAAAGTGCTTCCTCTCGGCTCTCCCCAGCGCCGTGGTGGGAAATGCAGCCAAGCTCCAGCACCGAGAACAAAGCCGGAGTTGGCACAAACACAGGAGCTCCTTAAATGAGTTTGCCATTAGCCGGAAGGGCTGCAAATTGAAGCGAAGATAAGCCCCTTAGCATTTCCCTTCTTTAATCCCAGCCTCATAAAAGCAGAGATGTGTTCCTATTCAGTGGGCTTTATACAGAGGCAGGTATTTCATTTACCCAAAAAACCCCTGGATCGGATAAATTATTAATGTTATTTATAAAGGCAATTCTGCCATTCAGCAACTTCTTTTGGATCCCTGCGCTTAATCTTGCTGCTTAGCATAAGATACACTCCAGTTAAAAGGCAAAATCACATTCCCTTACAAGGCCTGCAAAATAACGGAGCGCTGAGGTGCCTGGAAAAGGGTTGTAGTTTAAATTCTGCTATAAAGACTAATACATTTATCAGTGGCAAACATAAGCCCTGATTTCCACTTGCTCGTACCCTCCCCGCCTGCTGGATGGGGCCTCACTCACACGCATCAAGAGCTGTTTAAGCTACTCAGCAACACGCTGGTGCTTAGAGAGCCTCTGTGAGGCTGGCTGGGGGCTGGGTGGAGCCATAGGGAGAGAATTCCGGGATCACTAAGGTTGGAAAGACCTCCCAGACCGTCAAGTCCAAGCTGAGCCAGATCCTCACCTTGTCATCTGAGTGCCACATCCAGGCCTTCCTTGGACACCTCCAGGGATGGGGACTCCAACACCTCCCTGGGCAGCCCCTGCCAAGGCCTGACCACCCTTTCCATGCAGAAATTCCTCTGCTGTCCAACCCGCCCCTCCCCTGGCACAGCCTGAGGCCGTTCCCTCTCCTCCTGTCCCTGTTCCCTCGGAGCAGAGCCCGCCCCCCCCTGGCTGCCCCCTCCTGTCAGGGGCTTGTGCAGAGCCAGAAGGGCCCCCCTGAGCCTCCTTTGCTCCAGGCTGAGCCCCTTTCCCAGCTCCCTCAGCTGCTCCTGCTGCTCCAGCCCCTTCCCAGCTCTGTTCCCTGCCCTGGACACACCCCAGCCCCTCAGGGTCCCTGTGGCCGTGAGGGCCCAGAACTGGACACAGCCCTTGAGGTCCCTCAGCAGTGCCAGCACAGAGGGATAATCCCTGCCCTGATCCTGCTTCCCAGCCACTCCACCCCAGCCTGGAGCACTGCCTGGGGTTGTGTGACCCGAGTGCAGGAGCCAGCAGAGTAGCTCTGTCCCCTCCTGTGACGTGTCCTCCGGCATGTCCTGCTCCGGGACACCCACGGCCACACTTCAGTCCTGTATGGGACCCACCCCATGGACCGGGGTGTTGTCAAGGGCAGAGAGACACCAGAATATCCAAGTATCTCACTGAGTTGTGGGAAATGGAGTTGGGATGCTCAGAATCCCAAAACAGCTCCTCACATATTCCAGGAGAGCTGCCACCACAGTGACCTTGGGGATGTCACCTGGCAAAACCAGCGTGGCACAGAACCACGAGGAGCAATGGAATAAACACAGGAATCTGGGAATCCTGGTGCGTGGCCAACATCACCACTCCAGTTCCAGCAGTGGGACGTGATGGACCAGTTCCCACAGCAGGGTAAAGCAGCCTCCTCCCATCAGCAATGGCTATTTTGGGGTTAAACACCCCCAGTGAAGAAGAGGAGAGCCAGCACCTCCCACAGGAGATGTCCTCAAGCCTCTGGGAGGGAAACAACAGCTCCTTGCTCCCATATCAGGGCTGCACTTGGAACTCCCTCTATCCCATCCCACCTCACGATCCCATGTACATCCACAACCACAAGCCATCCCCCAAATCAGAGGGCAACACACAGGTGCTGTGCATGGGAATTGCAGGGAGCTTTGGGAAAATCTCTCAGGAAATGTTTTCTTCTGTATATGTTCCCCAAAATCCTTTTCCCACCATTTTCCCCTCCCAAGGCTGCATAACAAATTGAGCAGCCAGAGCTGGCTGAGGTTTTGTTGTAGCACAATTTGAACCCAGGCAGAGGATTTTTGTTGGCTAAACTCACCCAACCTTTTCACCGCGGGGTTACCAACGTGTGTTTTCCATGAGTTTTTCATGGATGGTGCCAGCCCTGGGGATGTTCGGGATCTGGTTTTCCCCCTGGGCTGGGTGTGGGGACAAGCAGGGGCTCGTGGTGGCTTTGATCAGCCCCAGGCAGGGAGGGCTCCTGCAGCAGCACTTGGAGCTGGAGATGTCTCAGCTACAGGAACCACACTTTTATGTCAAAACGCCTCATAAAAAGATTTTAAGTTTGTTCAGGGAGCTGGAATGAAATATTTAAACACGGCATCACAGCAGCATTTTATTCTCATGAAAATGCTGAAAATGCCATTTGCAAATCAGAAATGTTTTCAAATTTCACTTTGAAATTGCAGCGTCTTTATGCAACTGTTTTGTGGGGGGTGTTTTTTATTTCCAGGAAGAAACAAATCATGGGGAAAAATAGCTGAGATATTGGGGCATTTCTTCACAAATCAGGTGTCTGCTCTTCAGTCTGTTCTGCAGCCATCATTCCCACTTGGAGCAGGGAGAAGCAGCCTGGAGAGCAGCCCCTGTTGTTGCATCCAGCATTCAAATTACATTATCTTTGTTTCTTCCACTGACAACGAGACATTTAGGCTGGAGAACTCCACTGGGCATTAGTGCTGCTCTGAAGGGTTTGCATGATTTGAGATAAATGTCATAAAAGAAATAGCAAGTTCTGCTATAAAAGCACAGCTGTCCTACTTTTTTTATTATTATTGGGGCAGTTTTCCCTTTTTTTTTAGGTACAGTTTATTCCCTTGCAGTTCTTCATTTCCCTATATATTTATTATATCTTGTTAAACACAAGGAACCAGCTTGCTTCAGTCCCTCCTCAAGCTTTGGATCATTTCTTATCCAATTCCTTTCTGTCCCCGGCTCCAGGCAGGTAGCCCAGAGCCATCCAAAATCTTTGGGTCTGGGTGATGTCTGGGCCATGTGAAAATTCAGTCTCTATAAGGGACTGAATTTTGAGACATAAATTAAAATATTTTCAAAGGGAAAAACAGCTTTTTAGGCACATTCAGCATTTAAGGTTATTAAAAAGGGGTTATTCTAGAATAGTGACCAAAATATACTCAAATTCAGTATCTCAGGATCAAAAAGCCCCAAATCCCTTAAGATGATGCCTGACTTTAGAAGAAAGACCTTGTGATTTGTACACAGTTTGTTCAGAGGGGTTTTTAACACAAAATTCAAAGAACTGTAAGGAAAAAATGTTGGCAAGCAGCATAAAAAACTGCTTAAAAATAACATATGAAAGTGTCAGAAGAAATGTGTATCACTTATCCAAAACACTAAGGATCCAAAATAGCTGGAAGAGGAGGAGAGTAGGAATCAGAAAAATCCTTCCAAACTGAAGGCAGGTCTAAACACAGGGAGTAGACAGGGCTTGTCTTGGCCAGTTAATGCACAGTGAGAATGTCAGGACAGCACAAGATTTTAAGGCACAAAAGGCAGTTCCTGGGAAGGACAGACCTGGGAATTTTCTGGTTCTAGGAGAAGCTGTTGTGGTCCTAGGGGGATCTCTTTGGATCAAGGTGTTCCATACAGAACCAGCATTTAGGAAAGCAGCAAAATCTCCAACCTGCAAATGCTGCTCTTCGAAATCCTCCCTGAGATTTGATCCAAACGAGGCTTTGTGAAGTCTCTCAGGAGTTGGAAATGCACGGTGGAATCAGGAAATCAGCTCCTTTCAGCACAGTGCAATAACCAGGAGCTCGTGCTGCCTCCAGCTGATCCCAATTTCCCCCTTTTCACCAGTTCCCTGATGTTTCAGTTTCTGCTTTGCTGCTGCTGAAGCCCTCACAGCCCCTTCCAGCACCCAAACCTGCACCAGCCTCTCCTGCTGCTTCTCTCAGAGAAAGGAAAAATCAACCTGGAGAAGAGGATTTGGGGAGACCTTAGAGCAGCATTTCAGTACCGATAGGGAGCTTCCAAAAAAAGATGGAGATGGACTTTGGACAAGGGCCTGGAGTGACAGGACACAGGGAATGGCTTCCCACTCTCAGAGGGCAGGGTTAGATGGGATATTGGGAAGAAATTCTTTCCTGTGAGGGTGGTGAGGCCCTGCAATGGAAGTGTCCAAGGCCAGGTTGGACAGGGCTTGGAGCAACCTGGGATAGTGGAAAGTGTCCCTGCCCATGGCAGGCAGATGGAATGAAATAACCTTTAAGATCCCTCCCAACCCAAGCCATTCCTGTGATTCTATGGAATCTGGCTGTGATTTCTTCCACCCTAAAAGCAGATCCTGATCAATGATGTTCCCACCACGCATAGGGAACAGCACCTGAAGTGCATCCAGTGCCTGGAAAGCTACACACAACTGGTGCCTTCCCCACTCCCCTGCTCCCTGCTGCTCCAAACAGGGAGGCAAAACCCCTGGGAGCCTCGGGCAGGTGATCAGAGGGAATTGCAGTGCCGAGGCCGCTCCAGCTCCTGCCTCACTCCTGGGAAGCTTCCAGGGAGAGGGAAGTGCAGGCAGAAAATGAATAGCAGAAGAGATTGCAGGTAATTATGTTTCTTAAGCTGTTAACAGGATTGGCCATTTGATAAATGAGAGGATTTGGGAATGTTTTGTCACTGACAAGGCATTGTAAGATCCGAGTGGAAACGGGAACGTTTCTCTTCCATAGCGCGAACAAGAAGGAAATTCTCCCAGGATGCTCACGC
The DNA here is from genome assembly GCA_013400975.1 of Atrichornis clamosus. Lineage (NCBI taxonomy): Eukaryota > Metazoa > Chordata > Aves > Passeriformes > Menuridae > Atrichornis > Atrichornis clamosus. The sequence continues at coordinate 3,247 of WBMZ01002403.1, read as the reverse complement.
ACTGTGAAATCCATCTGAAACCTGGATGCCAGCACGTGGAGGAGAAAGGACAGATATAGGACTCCTGCTGGAAAAAACCCACCAGGTCTCTAACATATGCAATTAATTTGATTTTGGTGCCCCTCTCGTGTTCCCAGAGGCTTCTGTTCTTCCATGGTGAACCCCCACGTCCCTCCATATGGATTTTGGTGCCATCAGGGCCCTCAAATCCCTCCATCTGCTTTTCTGAATCCCTCTGGCTTCCCCCTGGTTCCCTCATCTCTTGGTTTGCTTTTGTGTTCCCCAGCTGGATGGAGAGGCAAGAGGGAAACCAGCCCTGTTCTGTTTGTCCTGCTCCAACTGTGCCCCTCCGGAGGGTTTGGATGCCCCTGGAGCCCCTCTGTTTCTTTTCCAGTGCCCTCAGGGGCCTCAATGTGATTTTCAGGGTGTCCCAGTGCTTTCAATCTGATTTTCCCTGGAAATCTGTGCTTTGGTGCCCTCAGGATCTCTCCATGTGCTCTGTGGGCCCTCGGGACTCTCAGTCCCATCCCACAGCAGTGAGGCAAGGGCAGGACCCAAAACAGGACCCAAAACAGGCACTGTTTGGAGCAACCAGCAAAGGAAAAGGGGAAGGCTCCCCCAAATCTCCACCACAGCTTTTCATTCCTTTACTTTGGATGTCTTTTAGCAGCCAAACGGATGCAGGAGCTGTGGGACAAGCTGAGGATGAGGAGCAGGGCAAGGTCTGCTCCAGAGATCTCTTACCAAGTAAACAACACATTGCATAAGCCAAAAGTCACCTCGTCTCAGTTGTGGCTTGCTCCACTTGTCATTTCCAAGAGGAAAACTATCCCAGCATGGTTGACTCCTGCTCAGCCCTCCCTGTGGTGTGGCAAGGGCTGCAAGGAACTGGTGACAGGAGCCTTTTCCTCCTGGGGCAGCTCCTTAAGGGGGAAATTAAGGAAAAATCCTGTTCCTGCTCCTTCAGACAAAGTCTCTGGAAAACAAGGTCTCTCACTCTTTACAGCTCCAGCTGAAGTCTAAAATGCTGGCCCCAGGCAGCTTGGAAGGTGGGCAGGAGGTGAAGTAGCAGTTTGTTGTTAGCAATAAACACTTGGGAAAACAGAAATAACAGGAAAGAAACTCCAGGCACTTTTCCTCTCCAAACAATAGGAGTGAAAGCCCTGTTCTCACCCAGACAGGGGCAGATGTGAACACCGGGTTTGTGTCCCTCTGCTCCAGCACCCCCAGCCAAGCCCAGGCTTTCCTTGTCCACACCCAGCAGGAGATGGAGCTCCAGCCCCTGCTGGGAAGGGCAAAATCTCTCCCAAAGCTCAGCCCAAAGCCCAGGGCAGCCGCAGGAACACAAATACGACCTCGAGTGCGCTGAGGTTCAAGCACAGACAGGTTGGCTCTTGCCAGCACAATTAGGAAAGGAAGATGGGTTTCCAACCCACTCCTGCTGTACATGGATGAGAAAGACTTCCCAAAGGCCTGGCCCACAGTGGCAGCCTTGGCCTTTTATAAAACCAACCAGAATGGTCAGGAAAAGCTTTTCTCTCCAGTGAAGAGCATCTGACAAGGAAGGCTGAGCCAGTTGCTGCCTTTAGTCCCAGGCAGCCCCACGAGACATTCCCACAGGCACTCCCAGCACCACGAAGATGATCCCAGCCCAGAAGCCAGCTCCAAAGAGCCTCAGCTCAGCCCCCTGCAGCCCTCACACCCCTGCGAGGGAGGCACCTTTCTCAAACAGAGACTGGGAAACAACCTCTGATTGACCCCCACCAGCCTTTCCTGTGGGGAGAGCACGGAACAACGCCCACACCTGCAGCTCAGTCGTGGGGGCCTTGCAGAACCTACTGGGATCTGGGATCACCACACCTCTGGCAGCAAGGAATCCCCTCCAGGTCCTGCTGCCTGCACCTTCTGGGCACAACTGACCCACCAGGAATGGGGTACAGGGGCCCTCAAAGCCTCCTTGGGGTTTAGCTTTGGTCTCTCACCACTTCAGGGTACTGACCCAACATCTCCCCTGCCCAAATCCTGCCTTGCTCCCAGGCTGAGCCACCTTCCTCTCTTCCACATATCCCTGCAATCCAAAAAATGCCCACAGGCCCTAAGAGAAGACCAAGCATTACACACACAGGAGTTAAACTTCCCATCTCCCAAAACAAGCTGGGAATAGGGATACACCAGCAATCTCTTCACAGCCCCCCAAACCCTGGCACTAGAACCCCACACCCTGTGCCAGCACCTTCTAAACCCGTTGTAGAGTCCAGGCACCTCCACAGCACCAGAGAAAAACCCTGGAGAAAAAGGTGAGGGGTCAAAAATCCTCAGCCAGGGAGGGAGAGCCTCACACGACGGCACTGGGTGAAAAAGGGGATGCCAAGGCTGAGGGATGTCTGACCCTGGGAATGGAGAAGCTGCTCCAGACACTTCAAATCATTGCAGTTTCCAGAGACAGACAGAAAAGGGTCAGCACAGCCACCTGATGCTCCAGAGGGGCAGTGGGAACTCAGGGAAGAGCATGGATTGAGGTGAGAAAGGAGCCACAAGGCCCTAGGGGTGAGATCGTGAAGTTATCGCTTAATTCTTCACAGAGGAGCAAAAGGAAATAAAGTAAAACTTCCTTCTAACACAGAAAGAGAAGTACAGGGACTTGAAAGGGTGCAGCACACACCTGCAGACATCTGTGCTCTTTCCCCTCACAAGATTCTTCTCAAAAGAAAAGGAAAACACCCCTCACCTGTAGCTCTGCCCCAGCAGCTCTGCACAACCCCAGCCACAAACTGAGGATGTGGCTGCTGCCTCCAGCCCGTGGCTTCCCCTCAACCACAGCTCTGCTGGCCCCATCCTGCTGCAAAAATCACATGCCCATGCTCTACTTTTTTTTAGTAAAAGGGAGGTAGCAAAAAAAATGACTCCCCTTTTTCTCCCAGCGCCACAGTCAGTCTGGTTTGGTGCTGGCAGCCCCCAGGCTCCTTTAATTTCCCTTGTGGTTCTCTTCAAAGACGTGAGTTGCCTTCCCTGGGAAGTGGTTCCTTCAAGATTGGTGGTGTGTCTTTCTGTAGAAAGGGCTGGAAGTAACTTTACTCCAATTAATTTACCATTTTTTTAAGCTACTACCCACGTTTAACTCCATGGATTTATCCGAGCTGGGCACTAAGATTAGGAAAGGACTGCGGTTCTGAATGTTCAAAAGGAGAAAAGGGAAGAATTCAAAGTATTTTTTTTTAATTTTGAGTGACTTTTGGTGCTCCCCCGA
>WBMZ01002398.1:0-14388 GCA_013400975.1 Atrichornis clamosus | reverse complement strand
CCAGTCTGATGTGTGCCTCTACAACTTCGTGCCTGACCCATGAGCTGGTTGCTCTCCCAACACATGATGTGTTTATCCAGCTGTGTGCTGGACATTTAGACCAGAAGGATCCTGGGAGAGACAGTAGCAGAAGTTTGCTGAAGTCCAAAAGGATTCCATCTGNAAAAGGATTCCATCTGTTGGCTTCCCTTGATCAGCCAGGTGGGTCACCCTGTCACAGGAGGTCAGGTTTGACAAGCAGGACTTTCCTGTCATGGAGCCGTGCTGGCTGTGACTGATGACTGCATGATCCTCCGGGTGTTTTTCAGTGCCTCCCAGAATAATCTTTTCCAGGATTTTACCAGGCACTGAAGTGAGACTGACAGGCCTGTAGATTCCAGGGTCCTCCTTTGCCCTTCTTGAAAATCAGAACAACATTCACCTCACTGGGACCTCTCTGGATCCCCAACACCACTCAAAAATCTTTCTCCTTTAACGAAATAATTATGTGGGCCAAACCCCCTGTAACACAGGCAGGCTAAGAACATAAATTGTACTATTGTGGGGGAAAAATCCAATTAGGTATAACAGAGATATTTTCTATCAGTTTCTCATTATTACAGGTAGCTTTTCATCTATGGAAAAGGGAGCCAGCGTATGAGTGAGCATTAAGCCACCATGTTTTAATTACTTGCCATTCTCGAAAGGGAAACGGCTACAAGAGTTTAAAACACAGGTAGGAAACGGGCTACCTTTCAGAGAAACATAAAAATTGTCAAACTAGAGCTTTTCTATATAATCAGCATCAGCAATTTTACTAAATAAATAACAATTCTCTGTGATTTAACATATTTATTACTGATCTGGAAAAAAGCAAAGATTTGACAAGCGAGCAGCAAAATCTGTACATGACAGATTTTATATGAGGGTTAGAGAGAACTAGAAAGAATTTCAAAAGACCCAACCAGCTAATGTCACCTGGGCAGGCTGATGGCACACAGAACTCAAATTTGACAACTACAGAGTGTTGTGCTACGGGAGGGAAGAAGAGGAGTTACTTGTATGATTCACAGAATTCTCAGAAAGGGTCACAACTTAGAGAGCAAACTGAGGTCATGTTTAGCTGTGGTTCAAACAAGTGAACAAAATGTTGAGATGCATAAGAAAATTGATAATTAAGAAGTTGAAGAATGTTAGAGAAATCAATATTTTCATCTGGAACAAAGTATAATGATATGAGCTGCAAAGATCTCAATAAAGGATATCTCAGGATTAGGTGGAATTTAAAAAAAGTATGAGAAGAATGACCTGGGCAAGGTAAAAGGCAAACTGAAAGATGTTTGGGTTTTATCCTTAAAAGGAATCAGCCATGAAAGGCCTGTGACAAAAAAACCTCCAATTAAAATTTACAGAATATTAGAGAAAGGGTGGACTTTAAACCTCAGTTCCTGCTGTCCTGTGACAGGAAAACAAGGGCATATTTGTTGTGAAATGTGAAAATAACAATAAAAAATAATATAAACATGTAATTATATAACAAAACTTAATTGTTAAGGGAAATCATTGAGACCAACAATTTCACAATGTTCAAAGAGTGGCTAAATTGTTACCAGTGGGACTGGAAAGCAGTGATTTCTCTGACTAAAAAATTGTGGGAAGTATTTGAAAATGTCATGCTTCAAGCTTTTACCATAGAAAACAGATTTACGATGGAGATTTAATGTGTACAGCAGATTATTCATTACCTATGTCTTCTACACCTTCCCCCAAATCATCTGCTGGTGGTTTCTGCTGGAAACAAGGCATGAGGCAAAGTGTGCCTTAGGTGGGTTCCTGTACCCACACTGCACAACATTTCTGTGGTGTTTTGTTTTGCACTGATCATATTCTATCGTTATACTGAAACTGCAAATAGATTTCAGCAAACCAGTGCAGAGATGCATTTCAATGGACATAACAGTGGCTTCCCAATTTGCACATTACTTACCCTAATTACAGCAGGCAGCTTTCTGAAAAAAAAAGTATATTTAAGGTGATGCAAACCTTTACCTTTCTGCAGAACAGCCAACAGTGTCTCTGTTCTTCGGTTGAACATGCAGCTTCAAATCCTTAAGAACACTGCCTGGCTTCTCAGCTATCAGATTTGGGCTCCCAAATACCCAACACAAAGCTTCAGGCTGCAGTAACATCCTGCTATGGGTACTACTGAAGTTGTTTGGTCTCTCCCAGAAGTGTTGCTGCTCCTTTTGGGCTCACTTGATGGAAGATCCATGGAGTTCACACTGCATGGGCAGTTAACCTCTCTGTAAACACCTGGTAGGGAACACACACAGAAGAGAAACCCAATCTCATTCTTTTGGAAGAACCTCATAATTCCATGGTTTGGTTATCAGCCCACAAACTGAGCGTAATGCTAACACTTCACATGAATGGTAACGAGTTAATTAACATTTCTTAAAGTCCTGAAACCGCAGATTAATAGTGCTCTGGTGTAAAAAGACATAATATTATTTCATTGAGCATTTGTCATTTAAAAAGCTCTATGCCTAAAGCTTTAATCAGACTCTGTAAGATGAGGGCAATTTCCTTTTTGTCACATTTACATCTCTTGTCTCTGCTAAGATGCATGTCTTAAACCATATATTTCCTTGGAGAGGAGCATGGGTGCTACTGTTTATATGATCATGGAAGGCAAACCCAACAGTACAATCCTGCACTTGAGAGAGGTGTATGGGAGTTGTAAGGGATATTTCAGAAGATGTGTTTCCTGAATTTACAGACTGTGACATTACATCACTCCTATTAGCACAGGAAAAAGCCCTCCTTTTCAATTAACTATTGTTTTGCTAAAGCTACCAAGTCACAGTGTCTCTAAAATATCTTTTTTTTTAACAAAGACTGCTATTTTTTGTTATATGAAACAATTACTGGCTACCAGATATAAATCTGTTTTGGTAGCACAGGAATACATTCATTTTAGGTACAATTCCTCTTTATACAATGGATTTTAACCATTGTGCAGGAAATTGATTTGCCATTATGCTATATCAGAAAGCAAGGGTATTCTGAATAGTAAGCAAACAACCACGAATTTTCAGTAACATCCACTGCTACAGAGGGCAGGGCTGTTAATGGTGGTCAAGAACACTTATTTGAGTGGTGCAAAATCCCTTCAGACCCATATGTGTGACTTGGGGCCAAAATTTCACGGCCAATTAGCAATTGTGGCAAAGACATTAACAGAGGAACCCGGCAGAAAACGCTATGACACCGATGACTTGAGGGGCAGCAAAGCCAGCCCCGATGCCAGAGCTGCTGTGGAGCTGCAGGGGACACTGAAGGGCCGGGCTGCTCGCTGGGGCTCCAGGCAGAGTCCATGCAGGATGCTCTCCCTTCTCCAGAAGACCTCTGGCAAAACAGGTAACACACAGCACAGGTTTTGTACCCAGGTCCCAGCACCTGGCTGAGCACACGGTGCCAAGGCAATGAGGGCGTGCCCAGCACAAGCAGCACCACGGTGGGAATGCCCCTTCCAAAGGCAGCCCGGATTTGTGCCCGGGCTGGTCCAGCTGCCAGGGGCTGCTCAGAGCAGCTCCAGGCACTCCTGGGCTTTTCCTGCATTTCGGGAAGCCAGCTGGAGGCACAAAGTGTGCTTTGTGTGACAGGTAAACTCCTTCAGAATGTTTACAGACATTACACATAAACTTCACTTCATCTCTTGCAATTCAGTGTTTCTTTGCCTTTATGAGTAGTGAAGCTGAAATTAGATTTTTGCTCTGAAATGTGTTTGAAAGAAAAGCACTGGTGCCTCCTCTGATTTTTATATCATGCTTGGTTTACAATTTCAATATAGACCTATCTAGCTGCTAGTTGTCAGCCTGGCCCATTTAATATTAAAAGTTACTATTGCTGACTTCAATATGAAAATTAAGGTAAATTCAGGAAGTGCAAGTAATAATTCTGCTCCTGATGCAAGAGCCGGGAAACTTATTCAGTCCTAACTGCACTGTGGTGACACACGAACGAGACAAAGTGGCAGGAAGAGCACTCATCTAAAGAGAAAGCAAGCAGAGGTTTTTTGTGTAGAAGGGTTGCAAAGTTGTTAAATTACATGTACTTTTTGCCTATATTCACAGTAAAAGCACTTGCCAAGTTCACATTGCTCCAGCCTGGTTTGCAGGTCTGTGATTCAGCTGTCTTGGTCTCATTTTCATAAGGTGAGTCCATCAGCCAGGGAAAACAGGATTCTGCTGAAAACAGTGGGAAATTCATTCTCTTGTTAGTTGAATTATGTCTGTTCCTATAACTATTACTTTTTCAGGTAATTGTTATATGTTTTTTTGTTGTATTCTCAGTAATTAAATATTCATCATTATAATGATGCATAATTATATACATATTACACATTGTACTTATTTTGCACATATACTATACAATAGAGAGCAAAGGCCTTAAAACGTCCTATTGAGATTAAATGCTACATCTTTCCAGATTAAAGGTACATTTCACAATGGAAATGGTTTAATACACACATTTATGTTACTTTGGTTTCTAGAAAAATATATTTTTGCCAGTCATAGGGTCTGATCTCCTTATGTTAAATTTAACACCAAGATTGCTGCACATTTTCAAAGCAGAACAAACAAGATCTTGGAATATATTCCTTAATATCCATTTACTCCTTTAAATGCTCCTCATTGCTGCAGTGAATTGTGCACATGTCTGAGGAGTAGGAATTTGCAGTGCCAAACAGGAGGTGTCTGTAACTGCTTGGGTCATGTGCATATTAATTCAAAGTTCTGGCAAATTCCCTATGTGTGATATTTGGATTGCAAGTCGAGTCCCCAAGGGGAAGCAAAAACAGCTTTAAAGCACTACCCACATGCAATTCTTGGCAGCTGACCCACTAAAGCAGAGTTCTGAGACTTGGGCTTTGCACCACTCTCATTTCTGCAACTGCTTTCCTTCGTCCTCTCTCGGTGGGGCTCCTGCTGGGAATGTGACCCACATCACTGGGGTGAGCAGGGATGTGCCAGCCTGCATCTGCTGCAAGGCAGCCTAAAAATACCCTCAGTTGGACAGTGTCACTTGGTGCACAGCAGCACAAAGTCCAGGAACGTAACCCGGGCTGTCAGCAAAGATAAATGATTGCTCAGCTACATGCCAAACAAATCTCAGGCTCTTAGAAGAACCCAGAAACAATCATTTGATATTCTGTTATAAACTTAATCTCTCAAGATTTATTATCATTGCAATTTAATGAATTTGCATCACTGAAAGCATAACAAGAATGTCTCACCCAAGTTTACTATTAATATTTTAAGAAATGAGCCCATCTTGCAGCTTATTTCAGTTCAAGGAGGTTCTCTGGAAATGTAGATTTTCTTTTAGAAGATGGTACCCTCCAGTTGACATTTTTTCCTGTGCATATCAAATGAGCCTGATTCTTTTGCCACTCTCTCTTTAAAATCCCAGTTCTGTAGACGGAATCTTTTCAAATATGTTATTGTTCTTTCTACAGATTCTGTTTGAAGTACCTGCCTGTATTATATTGTTTGTGTGCATTATCAGACACTTGAATTTAAAGGGTTTGGTCATGCAGGGGGTACAAATGACTACAGTGCAAATAACTGCAGGTTCTTGAATTACAGATACAACTTTGTACCTCATCCTTGATGGTACAATCCAATTTTGCAGGGGATAAACTCTCCAGATCTTTGCATTTTTGAGGTCTTCAAATTCCTATTGAATTGGATTTTGAGGATATTTACAAATATTATTATACATTCATAATTGGCTGACCTTGAAACCAACTGCCATCTTTATTTTATGTAAAATGGGAGTGCAGTTAGACACAGAATGGAATCACATTAACCGCAGGTCCTGGGCCTTCAATGAGATCCGTGTGCAAATGGATCTCACTGTGAGATCAGCACCATGATTTTTAAAATCATTAAGAAAAAACATGACTGAAGCTAACATGTTTTGTTACTGCTACTATAGTTATGGCTGAAAATCCCCAAATTACCATTGTACAGCTGGAAAAGAGAGCTTTACAAAGATGTCTGTTTATATATTTTCAGAAAAATGATTACAGTCTGTTAAAAACATAGGGTGCAAAACCACTACAGATTGAACTTCATTCTCGTTATGTTCTGTGCTGGTTTGCCAATTCTGCATGCAGAGAAACCATGAGAGAGAGTGTTCCAAAGCCTTATGAGCTTGTTTTCCTCAGGAAACCACCATTCCTAGAATTGTAAAATGAAGCAAAACATGAAGTTGTCTGGAACTTGGAATCAGAAGGCCTAAATTAGCAACTCTGAAGACTGTCAGTATGCTTTTTAATCCACATGAGGAGAAAACCACAACTCCTGTCAGGGACGTTTGTCTAATATCCAAATCTGACTTTTTGTAACCATCCATCATTGGGATCACCCTCTGTACATAGGCAAGAGTCTGTTAGTTCAACACAGGGGTCGAGCTCATGTTTGTGGGTAATTATTCCAGGAAATAGCAAATCATGGTACCTCAGCAACTCTACAGATTATTTGTTCTCTAGAAACAATATTGAGTAGATTGGGGGCACACGTGTGTGTTCCACACTTTCATTTAACAACACTATAGGAGAAGTTTTTCACTACGTTTATGATTACTGACTGATTAGGTTTTTTATTTCCTCTCTGATGATGTATTTCATTCTCTTTTCTTCTCCTTTTTCTCTTGTGATAAACCAAACATTAGTCAACTACATCACCATGGCTGAAATACTTTCCCATTAAAAAGGAAGAAGAACATACCCTATATCCTATTATTTATTGCATTCTCATCTGCCAGCTCCTGGAATTTACAAATATACAAAGGTGTGTATACAGTGTGTTGACACTCAATACCACTATCAAAGCTTAACTTTGTACATCTATATCCTATCCTTACTCTTGGAATTCCAAAAACTAAACTGACATATGCAAAACCCAACAACAGAAAACAACTGATGTATAGAATTTGTATGGCCTAAGATCACTTTACTACTCCCTTATCTTTTAGTAACTGTTGGCTTGATGCTGTGTGCCTAAAAGGATCTGAAATGCACATATTTGAGTTATAGTATCTTGATTCATCACTGTGAAATGAAGAAAAGATGCATCTTTAGGTACTGTTTATCTGCTTCTTTGAATTATTTAGCAGTGCACACACAAAGGGAAAATCCTTCCTCAAACCTCAGGTGTCAGTTGCTACCACGGGGTTGTTGTCTCACGGTCCCCATACTCACAGATACAACAACTCACACAAGAGGTGTATAATTCACATGTGTGGTTCTGGTGGGACTGATGGTTTGTTTGCTGCCTCTCACACCAGGGAGAACTGTGACCTGACAGTCTGATACAGACTTGGTAGCTTCTTCTACCTCCTGTTACAATGCTGCAATTGATTAGACGTCATGCAAAAGAGCTGGGAACCACAATTATCAATTTCAGCAAAGCTACACACAATTTATATTGACAGATGGATCGTGGCCTTTGGAGCCCAACAATGGCAGAGAGGTTTGCACGTGCCTCTTGAAACAAGGAGGGCACCGAAATTGAGACAGGGGATGCAGAGAGGACCATTAATGAGTCACTCAGACATCAAGGGCATCTTTCTGCCTGATATACTGGAAGATGGAGAAGGATCTCAATTTTGTGGGATGCCAGGGAAATAACTTCTGGTGGGCATTAATCTTCAACAAAGGAACTTCTGGGCTGTGAAAAAAACAACAGCAGAGTGAACCAGAACCCCTGTGAGATCTGCTTCTGTACCCCTGGCATGTGTCCAGCAGTGCAGGGTATGTGCACCTAATAATACAGCCAGTTGGGTACCAGTTTTGCTAAGGAAGCTTAAGGAGCAAGTAAACAAACAAAAATATTAGTGGGCACTGTGTCATCAACTCTAGTTTAGTGATGAGGAGAGCGAGCTACTCAACCCTGATGTCAGATGTGTCAAGGAGAGCCCGGCCCAGGGGGAGGCCCACGATGCAAGCAAACCACACACCCTTGGCAGCAGCTACCAACAAAGTATGAGAGCACTGGAAGCTGACTGAACAAATCAGGAACCTGAAACCAGACGGGGAGGTCACCTACGCTGGTTTTCCTGTTGGAGCCAGAGGAAGATGGTACTCAGCCAACCAAGCATTGAGGGCTGCACTGTCCCTCAGAAAACAGACAAGACTGGGTTGCCAAGTTCGAGTCTGTCAACATCCTGAATACCTTCTCAGCATGGGACAGACAGGTGGCCAAAGCTCCATGGTGGCCAAAGACGAGCTCAGAGGAGTCTCACATTTCATGATGTCACCAGGAGGCCTGGACTGCTTTGGATAGGACACCCAGAAGAGGCTCTGTATGGAGGGGTGTGGCGAGAGTCATTTAGGAAGGAAGCTTTGTCAGTCTCAAATGTTGTTCCTGTAAGTGGATTCCTGCCTTCCTGTGAGTGGGTTAGTCAAATCCCAATCTCAGGCATATACTCATTTGTGATATAGAGTGAAATACTGAGTATTTCAGTAATTAATGAAGAAACAAGAGAAAAGACTAGTTCATTCATATGTTATGCCTGCATCAGATCACAGCTTTATCTGCTATACTTTTCTGTATGCTATCAAGAAATTTAGCAAAGTTTCATCCACGAGATATGACTGACATGTTTCTCTGTTATCCTTCTGTTCAACTTACTTTCATAATTCCATGTTCTCCATTATGAAATTACTCTTTATTTAGCAGTTTTCCACAATAAAAAATCTGTATAGGCAAAAGGTAGTAACAGTACCACTAAGGCAGCTGAAATTGAGTTGCTTTTGTTACAGTGCCCTGACAGAAATGAAGTCAATGCAAGAGCATTTGGGCCTTTTTCCAGTCCCCCTGCAACAATCCCACTGCAGGAATTACTACATGGAAATTCTTTAAAACTACCATTTAAGCTTCTTTCTGGACCACTTTAAATAATTATATATATTTATAAACATATATTATTTTTGTGTGTTTAGGTAAACATAAGAAAAATAAATAAAATTCATACACAAAAATGTTTAGTATAGACTGTTAAAATAAGAATTTTATATCCAACATAAGACTTACTAAAAAAGTCAAATTTTGTTATCTGAAACATGAACAACACCTTAATGGAATCAGTTGGACAAGGTCAAACAAACACAACATCGTTTGGTAGCCTCTAATTTCTAACATTAAAAGGAACACTATTTTTCTATACCTGTTTATAAATGTTATAGAATTAATTCTAAATTTTGTTTCATAGATTCTTAAATAGTATTTAGACTATAATATTACAAGTCCTTAATACCCTATTAATAAGTTGGGTCAGTTACATAGATTCACATTTTACTCTTTGTCAAACCTTACTGTGGCATAGACTTAAATACCAGATTAAGTAGAAAAAAAAATCAGTCTAGTTCTCATTCCCACATTTACAGCATATCTGTTTTAAAACAATATTCTAAGTTCTAGTATGAGCAAATGTCAACAGTTCTTTTGTCTCACAAAGATTCTCTCAGCACCTCCATGTTTGCTGCATACCTTGAACAGTTCTAAGCCAACTGCTAGTGCCTTATTAATAATGAATTCATGATCATTTGTTACTCATCAGAATATATTTTTTAAATATAAACACTTCTGCAGTATTGAGATGGCCATGCAAACTATTTTACCACAGCCAGCTGAGAAGTACATTTTTGTGGTTTTGCAAACTGATTCCTTTTTGTGAAAGTTTTCAAAAACACAAGCAAAATGAGATCCCAGACATGTGAATCACCAGACAGTCAAAAAGAAGCATACATATGTTTGAGTATTTGACTTCCTGAAGCAAAAATATGAAATGCCAGTGACCCCTTTGTGTGTGCAGTCAGGAGCACCCCATTCCTGTGCCCAGGTTGCAACAGGCAAAGCATTTGCTTCAGAGTTTAGTCCTTCATTTAAGCCCAACTGGAAGTCAGTTTTTTAAGCAGAACAATAATTTAAAACCAAACATCTTCTCCTTCCTTTCTGAACTAGGGACACTGACCCTATAAATGTCTGGAATTCTTCCACAGCCTGTAAACAAAAATGGACTGCAGGCAGCCATGATCATATGTCACTCTGACAAAACATTCTTGCTCCTTGGCTACTTTTTGGAAATGCTATTTGCTGTCAATCAAGTGACAAGTTCTGCTTATAATAATGGTAATGACATCAGACCTGCAGAAGAGAAGATTAGTATGGGGAGTCTAAATATATAAACCAGAAGGTCATGGGACACGTCCAGCGTCAATTGAAGTCAATGGCCTCCGTTCAGTTCGATCAAAACTGGACTGATCCATGCAGGATTAAGAGATTTATATACACATTTATTTATTTATTTTCCCTATAGCCAGTATGGCTTGCAGCCTAGGATTTTTTAAGGTGACCTGGATCTTTGATTTGTCTGACTAGAAAAGGTGATTGTCCCTGTTTTTATTTTTAAGTGGCCATATATAGCCAGCCCTGTTCACTCTCTCCAAAGTGGGACTGGCCCCGTGCAGGTAAGGGGCAGGAATTGCTCCGAAGGGCAGGCTGGGGGCTCTGCCCACACGCTGCTTTTGCCAGTTGCTGGTGTTTACAGAGACCCTGGGCAAGAGGCCAGCTCGTGTGCTAAGCCTCAGGTTGGACACAATGGTGGGGCAGTGCTCTGAGGGCACAAAGCACAGGTCAGCAGCTTTCCTGGCGGGCAGCAAAGAACTCAATTTCATTTGTCTGAAATGGGATTTTGGTTGTCCAGGGCTGCAGGACAAAAGGACTGCTCTCACCCTGACAGCTGGAATGGATGATTTGTGAGATGTAATTTTAGAAGTTCGATTTGCCTACATGTCTGGCTGCATTGTCGAACACACAGCAGCAGGAGCAGGTCAGGCTGTGACATACTGTAGAGACTGTACAACACAGCTAAACCTGCATATTCACTGCTGCTCAACTGCAACTGCAGGCACGGGCCAAAGTTTAATGCAACACTGCTGCTGTTCATCCTGCACTGCAACATGCTCTCACTACAGCATTCACAGGAATTAGTAACCGCAAAGGGAAAATCACTGCTGGTACAATAGGACACTAGTGGTCAAGTCTGTTTTCCAAAATCACCCTGGTTTTCCCCACATTTCCTAAATATATCTCTACCTGATTAATAGAAACAACTTCTTGTAAATTAGCTTTTTCCTATAACAAGACAACACGCTCTTGAGGGATTTTATTACTAACATTCATCCTCCTAATCTCATCCCACACCTTGCTGATAGGCATATCCTTATTAACATCTGCACATGGCTATTGTGCCAGTGCTGCTTTTTTCCCAAGCTAATGATTTCTTCCTCCTACAGCCCCTGACATCGAGTTGCACTCATAATACATTTCAAAGCTGCTTTCCTCTCTCTCTCAACAACATTGTTACATTTTTTGTTTAAGCTGTGCACTGGTTTCCTTCCCTTCCTATTCAAGGGAGGTTTTGGAAAACCCTTTTCACATATATGTAACACCAATGCGAAAAACATAAATATAGCTGAATACATCTATTCTATGCTGATTTACTAAATAGTTAATCATACTACCATCTTTCAAAATAGAATTCACAAAATTTAAAAAATAGACTATTCAGTATAAATATTGCATTGTAAGCCTTCAGGAAAAATAATTTTAATGTACAATGCCACAATAGATATCTACACCACGTATCTTCTAGCCCTTGAGAGTTTTCTCTTTGTTCTGCTCTGGTTAGTATACACTTTGTTGAATTGCATGTTTTCATGCCCTGTTCATATTAGGAAGTGTGAACTTCCTATTTATTTCACAGTCTGTCTAAAATCCCTGCCATCTGGTAAGATATGTTATCTTTAAGGATAAGATTCTTACCAGTCTTTTGTGCCTTTATGATCTTAATCTATAAATTTAATTGGTAATTAATTTCAAATGAAATGTCTGATCTTTAGAGATAATTATGTGTTAAAAGTTGTTATACAGCACTGTAAAAAACCAATATAACAATATGTAAATAATCCAGCAAGTCAAAATAAAAAATATGCTTATTGGGTGTAACTGCACTGTTAGTGTTGACAGAACCAATTCTGCACAGCTCCACTGAATACAATTAAACCACAAGGGTAACAAAATAGGAGCAGATTTGGATACCTCCGGATAGTGTGAAAGAACACGTTCATGTATTGAACTGTCAGACTCGGTCTGTAGAACAGATTTCTGCCTGTGAATGCAGTGCACTTCAGTCAGCATGCCTTGTGTAGTTCGGGCTGTTTTGGTAAAACTGCACGTTGGTAAAGCAGAGTGCAGTCAGAGAGTTGTGGTGGGAGGCCACCAGCTCCTGCAGTATCACTTGCCAGCTGCTCACCAGGGCAGGAGAGGCTGTGCTCCTGAAAGCACCACATCACATCCTCAGAGGGCCAAGAACTGCAAGGGACGAGGCCTGGAGAGGAGAGGGCATCTGGAGAGCAGAAGAGGCAACAGCAGCTCACCAGAGGCTTCTTCTGGGACAGGCCTGGAGGGGCCATGCCACACCACCCAAGTGTGAGAGGCAATGTTTGCCTTGGTAACTCCTGGTGTTTTGCTGCCCCTGGGCCTGCTCTGTGACACAGCCTCAGCACTGCACCAGCACCCCAGCTCCTCAAGAGCTGCTGGTGGATAAGGAGCTCCAGAGGGGCCACCCTGCTTCCCAAGGCCAAGAAATACGGGTACCCCAGAAAATACATGTCTGTTTGTGTGTTAATAACTGTCTCTTCATTCCTTAAAAAAACCCAAACCCGAAACAACACGAAACCAAAAAACAAGAAGCATTTTGCGGGCTTAATTTTTGATTGCTTTTAAAGCCTAGCCTCAATATCTGTCCTGGGAGGAAGGAAAATCCATCCCAGTATCTTTATTTTTTCTCTCCCTTCTTTTGACTTCATTTACACTCGGTTTTCCACTTCATATTTATACCTCCTTCCAATTGAAACCTTGTTGAAACCTCATTGGAGTATCTTTATCTTTTTTCAAAATCATTGTTTCATCTACTATTTAATTAAAAGCAGAAAAAAAAAGTATAAAGTTACCATCTCCTGCCTTTTATTGCAGTCTTCCAGTACAAAGAATACTCAAACACCTCTCTCTCTCCCTCTCTCTCTCTCTCTCTCTCAGGAGCCAACAATATGACAGCCTTCTGTTCCCTTGTGTCTTTCCAAGTATTTCCCAGGTATCTCTTAATTTGAGGACTAAATTTACTAGGAAGAGACATGCTTAGTAGACATGCAAGAATCAGAAGAGTTCAGAGGGAAGGCAAGGATGAGAAGCCCAGTCTGTCAGCAACCATCTGTTCTGGAGAAGGAAACAAAGCCACAGATTGCTCCTAGGCAGCTCCCCGCAGACACTACTTGAGGACTATTTCTAGCTTGTGGCTAGGAGGTGTCCAATAAATTGACAATTTCACTTCTTCCCACAGAGTTTTCTGATTAGCAGCACTGAAATTACTGTTATTTTCACTTTATGAGTATCATATCCAAGTGTGTGGGTTTGGGGTTTTTTTGGGGGGGAATTAGAGACAGATGATGGGATGCTGAGCCCTGTAGGCAAAATTTTTACTTACATGTATTTCAACAGTTTTTAACTACTCTCCTACTACTACACCTTACCTTATTTTCTAACTTCTACTAGACATTTCTGTACATTATTAAATGCTTGTTCTATTTAAAATGTAGGATCCTAAATAAGTCATGGAAATAAAAAGCAATCACTTTTTACTAAGAAAGACAGGATTAACAGAGAGTATTTCTATGGAAATAGGATTTGACAATACATCATATTGCACAGCAAACTTTTCTGTATAAAAATCTGCACTAAGCCTGATAAATAATATGAAACCAGTTTAAACCCACACAGCAAATCCATCACAGACCAGGCCTATTGCTGAACAATTCCTAAAGCTGGTAGCACTATGACAATTATGTCCAAGGGATCAATCTGAAATAATGTTTGTGCATTTTACTTAATTCCCAAATAAATCCATTGAACAGCAGTGTCGAATCCTGCAGTCTGTTCAGTAAGTGAATTTGAAAGGAAGAGGAACACAGAACTTTGCAGGTGCCGCCGGCGATCTCCATCTCAAGCAGCTCTCCTGAATAAGGACACTGCATCTGACCCCAAAACAACAGAATGAGAAACCTCACAACCTTAAGCACAGGTAAAATATTAACTGATTCTTTCTTCCCCTTCTCCCCTTTTCTCCTGCCAGGCCGCCCCTCAGGCCCTTTTCCCCGCCCGCTGGGCCGGTCCCGGGAGGTCCGTGTGTTCCCCTCCCGGGACAACGGGCCCGTGCCGGCCCCGGGACCCCGCGGTGCCCGCTGCCCTCCCCTCACCCGGCCCGGCGCCGCCCGCCCGC
>WBMZ01002376.1:0-43461 GCA_013400975.1 Atrichornis clamosus | reverse complement strand
CGGCCCGGGCCGGGCGCCGCCCGAGGCGCAGCTCCGCCTGCTGCCCGACCCCGGCCCGGGCACGCCGCCCCCCGGCCCGGAGCCCACCGAGGAGCCCGCGCAGACCTACTGCGCCCAGCGGTGGCACTCGCTGTGCAGCTTCTTCGTCGGCTTCTGGGAGGGATGAGCCGCCCCGGCCCGTGGGAGGGAGCGCGGCCGCCCGGCCCCAGGACGCCCCCGGCCTCGCCTGCCCTTAGCCACCGCCAGCGCTGCCCCCCGATTCTGTCTGCTCTCCTCTTTTACTCCCCAATAAAGCGGTAACTATTTTGTGACAAGAAGCTCGCGTAATTCTTTGTCTCGTCAAAGCCCGGTAAGACCCGCGACACTGTTAATGCTGCTGAGCAGTGTGAGACTGACCCGGTGAGAGCACCTAGGCACGGCTCGTGCAGTCACGGGCATTAAACGTTTTCAAGGGACATAAACACCAGGAGACAGCTATTGCCTCCCCAAAATCAATTTCTATAAGCCAAGAGTTTAAAGTTGCACTGGAATCACCCAACTACAAACTCATATATTTATACCAGAATAAGAAACAACTGAGACTTCATTAGACAGTAAGTCCTAGAAAAACCTTTTATATGACAAAGATTTCACAAGCAGTCCAGCCTTGTTTCCCACAGAACCATTGGTCAAGTGACTGTTTCCAAGCAAGAACATGAACAGAGCTGGGTGAGAAACCATCTGTGAAAGGAAAGGTTGAGAAACTCAGAAGCATCTAGGTACACGAATTGGCTTTTGGAGCTGAATGATATTTCACCCAGCTAATGGCATAGTGTTGAAGTAGGCAAGTTGTTTTACCACGGGGGAAGAGGGGTTTGAGATGTTAAATACTTCATCCACACAAAATGTGGTGTATTTTTGGTAAGGAAAGCTGAACTTTTCCTTGGCTGCCTGGGGTCCTACGCAGCCCCAGACTCCTGCCCATGACCAGGAACACTTGCAGACTCTGTACAGTTTTAAGGATGGCTGTCAGAAGGCCACCAAGAAGTAATAAGGATCTGCCCAGTGGCTCTCACGAGGATCTGGACTGTTGCATACAGCTCTTAGTGCCGAGGCATTTTCCTTTACAGAAAGTAGCTGGATAATCCTCAGCAGCACTGTGCAAAAACTCGATCATTGCTGTATGTGACTTAGATGATTACTTTTTTAACAACTGCTTGCTCTTTCTCCATGTGTCTGTCACCCAAGCCACCGCAGAGCACGGTATCTTGCAATAATGCTCAGCTTTGTTTTACTTCATGGCACTGGCACGCCAGCTTTGTGCAGTGCTGTTACAGCCTGCATTTCTCACCATCAGATGCAAAGGTGGAACACCATGGCAACCAAGCTGATTACCCACATCGCCCTGCATTTAAAAACCCAACCAGGAACTCTGAACAATTCATTGTTTACCCAAGAGGGAGAAGAAAGAAGAGGATCCCTTGCTCTATGTTTAACCACAATATTCCCCTGATTCTTCAAAATAGCTCAAAGTCTTCCTTTTAACACCACCAACCAATGAAATACAACAACACAAGAGACTTATTCATAGCATTTACTATGGTTAATAACACCAATGCCTAGGGCTGAATAGCAACAAATACTCAGTTTTTCGGCTGGAAAACTGATCCACATATCCCAAAGAAAACCACAGTGAGATCTTCAGGTTTGTTTTTAAGGGGGAAGACCATAGCTTTTTGCTTCCTATCTCAACATTTTCATCCTCTCCCATGGTTAGGTAACAGCTGACACCACCAGAGAAGCCAACCAAAACCAAAAGCATTTTGTAGCCAAGATCTTTACTCCCAACAGAAACTGTTCCTTTCTAGCCCTGTGGCAGCTCTACAATATGTATTTGTTACACTCCACACACCCTCTCCCACCCACTTCCCACTCCCAGCCCTCCAAATCTGCCCTTGCACCCACCCTGCAGCCACCCTTTACCTCTGCTCTCCCGTTGCAGCTGTGCCAGCCCTTCACCACTGCTCTGGTTCCTGGCTTGCTGGCTCCTGTCATGCCGTCCTTCCCCCCTCAGCTCCTCCTGACCGCCCAATGTCATCAGTGAGCAAAGCCAGTGTAGCCAACCTGCCAGGGTCAAACCCTGGCTACTTCTCCCGTAGGCCTGATAAGCTCTTCCCTCCCAGAAGAAGGTGGTCCAGGGCAAAATTAACCCTCCCGACATGCAGCTGCTGCTTGGGTTGTTGTCACAAGGGTGCTGCCAGCTGACATACCAGGACGCTAGGGCTGTTTTACAAGGAAGAGCATGAGCTACCTAAAAAAAACCCCAAACAATCGACATTTTAGCTTCTGGATATTGAATTCTGGGAGCTCTAACTCTGGAAGTTTTCAGAAGTTAAAAAAATAATGGAATCATCTTTATGCCATATTGTGCACACAGCATTGTTTTCTTTCCTTGGCTGCTGAGCTCATCTCAGTATCTGGAGGTTCCAACAGAATCTCAAAAACTGGCAATACCATTTCTTGATTTTCCCTTGGAGAGAAATCAACAATGCTGAATCTGGGCATGCAATTAGTGCATCTGGCTTCAATTGCTCTCTTTATATGTAGAAAGCTCTTGATCTTATTAAGTAGCACTAATGTCTTTTTCACCACCTTCTGATTTTGAAGGAACAATTACAAGATGTTACTCTAAATTGCAAGATTAAAGCAGGCAGTAAGCTGTGTGTAACAATCCCTTCCTATAAAGTGACATCAAAAATTTAATAAATGAAATAACTCTTTCATCACTGTCTGAGCAGAGCTTCTCCCAGGATGGTTCTGGAGTTGCAGACCCCAAATTTTGAGCAGTTCAGTCTTTTGTCCCAGTGCATAACAGGAATTACTCTTTCCTGGGTTCTGCACTAGGCACTACCTATGGGAAATGCTGATTTTTCATCTCAGTCATGTCTTCATAATTCCTCTGAATTCACAGGTTCAACAAGTGAAATCTGGTCAGGCATAGTTCAACGCTCAGCTCTACCAGCTGTACTTGTCTGTGTTTGCATATTTAATCATTCCACATCTGATCATTTGACGTTTTCTACTGAGTTTATGACCAACCTGTGCTGGGGGAGCCTACAGAGGGATGCAATGTTTTTGGAGATTTGGGATGCAATTTAAAAGCCATCAGATTATTAACAAATAAGAATAAGGTGGAGGCAAAGAAAAAGAAAGAAAGAAAGAAAGAAAGAAAGAAAGGAAAGAAGCAATTATTCAAAGTTAGAGCTGGTTGAATAACAGAACCTGAAATCTTTGGGAATCTCTCTTTAATTGCCTCTGACATATTTCAGGCCTCCCTTGTGCTGTGGGCCCTGCCTAAGACTTGCTGTAAAGTGAAGCAGCACACGAGGTGAGTGAATGGCAGGCTTTGTCAATTTGCCAAACACCAAATCCCTTCCTTTGTAATAATCTGGATTTTTAAGAATTCCAAGCTCAGTTCATGAACACAGTTACATGAAAGAGGCTTTTAACTGTACAGTATTACACAGTTTAAATTAACTCTTCCAGGCCTCACACTCTTTCCTTATGTGGCAGGGATCTGTTAAGTACAAGTATGTGTAAAATATCTACCGCTTTAGAAATAATTCAGCGCTTTAGGGCTTAACCTCGTCTGGTATGTGCTGTGCCTTGTGAAGTGTGGACGGTGTGCGCTGCCTCTCAGGAGGCAGATATTTAGTCCCATTGATTTCGAGCCCTGAGCAGGTTAACGACGCGCGTTTCTCTGAGGGGGAGAGGCGGTGAGAGGGGCGGCAGGCCCGGCTGCTCCCCATGGCTGCAGAGCGGCGCGGCCGGAGCTGCGGGCTCTGGCTGAGCTGGGCGCTCCAGCCTTCCCACCGGAGACACCCCCGGCACTGCCTCGCCTCCTCCGGGCACGCACGGCAAGGGCAAACACCGAGCGCTGGCCGCTGGGGCCTCAGCACCGCAGGGAAACACACGGCAGCTTCAGTGACAGCTAATAAAAAATTGTATATATCTCTGTACATAAATTGTATCTGAAATGTATATATTTGTTTCAGAGCTCTGTCGTTGCTGCTGGCCCTTGCACCCTGGATGGGCACGCGCATTTAACAAGGGCTCTGCCGCCTGCTGGGGCACACACAGCCCCATCCCGCACCAGCACCTGGGCCGTGCACTTCACTCACCCGTTCCACACCCCCTGTAGAGCTGTTGGACCAGCTGGGGAAGTTTTGTGTTAAGCTGTTAGACGAAAGCTAGGAATAATTGCTCCATGTAAAATAAGACTTGTTAGTCCTAAGTTGTAATTAATTTTACACTCTAACATGACATTATTTTCTGTTTAGACTGGCAAAAAATGAGAAAATGTTTGATGAAAGTGTCATGGTAAAATACAGAATTAGCTAATTTCTTATTACATCATCACAAAGTACTTAAATTAAAATATCTTTTTAACAAAGGAAATCCCTAAGATAAAATCTGGTCCAATACTAGAGATCCAAATCCTAAAATGTAAAATTGTATGTAATACCTACTTCAGCACACATTCTTAACTTAATAAAAAAAGTCTTAAAGCATTTTATTCTGCAAATTATAGCCAGAACCCTTATTTAATCTGACTTCTGGACTCAGTAGATTTTTTCTTATGAGTAAATGAAAGCCTTAGGTCCCAAAATGTCTACAGGGCTTGAATTCTTGGTTGAAAAAGAGTAAAAAAATCATATGATAATTTCTTTTTGTCCAACAGGATTGTAACTAGAAAATACAGAGACATATCATCCTCAGAGTTAGTCTAGTGAAAAGCAGGAGAAGAAAGTCTAGTGGATAACTTTTTAAAGCTGTGCTCCTTTTCCATTAAAAAAAAGTACTGTGCATCTCCCAAAGTCACCATCCTTAGCAGCAATATGATTTGCACTAACAGGAATAAGTACAGCCTCAACCTCACATGTTTGATGCTTCTTTTTTAATTTTAAGAGCAAAGCCTTCTAAAATTATGAATAAATTTATCACTAGTATTCTTTTGACAGGAAAAGAGTAACAAGACAGTCACACAAGAGAGTATTATTTCATGTTAGTCGAGACAAGATGTCGAGGATTTAGAACTGATCTTTTGTTTCTGCTCAAAGACAAATGGTATAAAATTTGTATGCATGCTTCTGTCCTGACAGCAAAGGGCTTCAGCACGACTCTCGCAGAGAACTAATGGCTCTTGGGGATACTGCTCTCTAAAGTCCCTTGGCATGAAATGGTCTCTTGCAATTCATCTCCCCTTAATAGCAGCTCCAAGACTACAGTCTTTTTTTTTTCTTTTTTCTTTTTTTTTTTAAATATTCTTTTATCCCTGGCTGAAGCTGCCTGTGCTCTCATTGGAGCCGAGGGGTGTAGTGTGAAGGTTTTCTCCCCTCAGCTCTATTCTCTTGCAGCCCTCAGCAGACGTCGGGACAAGCTGGAGGCCCTATGGAAAGCGGGGCCTGATGTCATCCCACCCAGCACGGGGCCAATGAACGCCTGCAGCCCCCGCCCCGCCACACACGGACACACGGACAGCATCTCAATGGCCTCGGGGGCTCCCTAGAGCTTTATCGGGCCATGGCAAATGGCAGCTGTAACGTGACCGTTCCTTTCAGTGGATGTCTCTCAGCCAGGAGCATTACGGGGCCAAAGTCATTTAGGAAAACAGCACCAGAAAACAAAAAGTAGTTTGGTTTAAGAAGTAAGTTCTTCTAGATCTAAGAGAGATAAAGCTCCTATTTTCATTTCTGGGAGACGAGGTAGCCCCGGAGTGGGGGCCAGCCGTGCGCAGGGGGCACCTGTGGGGACAGCACGACTGGGGCACCAAGCGGCTCCAGCTGGCCCTTCCTTCCAGCACCAGGATGGTGGGGAGAGCCCAAATCACCTGGCACTGGCTGCCTTCTTCCTTTAACGTGCCCATGTGGTAAGCATGGCTTAGTAGTGAAATAACATCACAAAATTAGGAGTATCTGTCTAATACCACCACAATATCATCTGTCACGGCTTGGTCTGCCTTTTACACGAGTCCTCACCTGCCATGGCTGTACAGATGTTTCATTCTTCATGCTCTGCTGCCTCAGGAGATCAGACTCTGATGCTCATGTAAATTTCTGCCTGTGTAGTTCCTCTGCCCACAACTTGATGGAGTCGTGGAACTCTCAGAGGTGCTAATTCCTTTCAAATTATTTAAACTAAGTTACCAGTGTAGAGTAGCCTTCTTGTTGGAAATTAGAAACTAACCCCTGAATGAAGTCAATGAATATATTTCCATCACACATCAGTTGCAGTAAAAGTAATTTGCTCTTGAGAGGAAGCACCAGCTAACTTTAAATCAGAGTGGAAGTAAGTATAAAAAATTGGCATAGGTAACTCAGAAGATAAGGCTGGAAAAGTAATAATTTCCTGAAAAAGGATAGCTCATTTATTTTTTATTATTACAGCCTAGGTAAGGAGAAAGTACATATAAATACTCTTTGTAAATTTGAAAGAGTGATTTGTTAGATACCCTCTCTTTTCCAGGCACCTTGGAAATCCTGTTCAACACATGACTGTGCAGTTAACCTGGTTATCTCACACGGGCACCCCAAGGCTGGGGAACTTTGCTGCCACCATCACCTCCAGCCAGCAGAAGGTGTCCGTGCAGCTGGAAAAGGCAGCCTCGTCCTTCTCCTTGTTTGCTGCTGCCTGTGGTGTTCTGGCAGTGCGAGTGTTTATGCAGCCACAAGGCAGCTGAGGTCAGGGAGCCAGGCTGGGTTGAGGCACTCCGGGGCAGGAGTGGTTTCAGGCACATCAGCCTGAGGGAAGGATGGCACAGGAGCTGAAGTGGCCACGACACGCAGGCAGAACTCTGGGAGCTGCTAAGGGGTGCAAGGCCATTGTCACACAGCACGCACAGCGAACGGAAGCCATCTCCAGTCCAGTGACAAGCACAGGCTATATTTTAGCAATACTGAATGATCATAATTGAAAAAAAATTTTAAAATCTTGTGGCCTAAGCCCTGTGTGGGGAGGGGGTGAAGGGACAGGGATTTAAGGCTAACAGAGTTAGCTAAGTTTCTATTGATCAAATCAACCTTTCCAAGACCTCCAGTAATTGCTTGAGGCTGTAGAAAGGTAGCTTGTGTCAGATCTTCTCTTTAACTCATAGGGACAACTTTTGTGGACTCTGATAGAAATGCATTATCATTCAACTTGGTGTGTGTGCCTGTGTGAGCTCAGCCCTAGTGAAGAGCATCCTTCCCTGAGGGAAAAGGCTTTTACAACTGCTGCTGCTCTGGAGTTGTGTTAAGGCTGTAGCTGGAAGAAGTCAGAGCAAGAAGTATGATTTCTGCTAGGTCTGTTACACCAACACAGCTGTGTCACTGCCAAGAGTGACTGGAAAAGGGTAGGATGTAAAGGGAGAAAGCCCTCACTGCCTCCCAATCCATTAAAATGAGCCACAAACACAATACTAATGTGGTAAGTCAGGGCAATATGCAAATGGCTGCATGTCCCAGAAACCCTAATCCTATCAAGAATGCAGAAGATGTTAATTTGACCATCTTTCACAGCTCATAAATCTATCTGTAGCAAAGCCAGGCTGCCAGATGTCATCCACTAGCACTTCTTTGAGGCTGGCAGTCTCAGCATAGATGCCTGATCATGCCTCAGTAAAGACCAATAAAGAGCATTGTTTGTGTGGCCTGAGAGCAGCTTCTCACATTTTGCTACAATAGAGGAAAACAGTGGGAAATGTGAATGACTGACTGGCAGAACTGGTGGTCTTGGTTGTCCTGCTTTCCACATATGGAGCTATAGATTTCACATGCATTTTTCATCATTAGCATGCAGATTAGTCTACCTTGCTCTCAACAATTAGTGGTGTATGTTCCCCAGTTTAATTTTTTGAATCCTAAACTATAAACACAAGCTGGATATAGTTACTTTTCTCTCAGGCAGATACTCCTTATTTACTTCAAATTAATGAGGTAAATATGGCAAACAGCTTTTATTATGATGTGATCTTACTCTTAAGATTTAACATCAAGAATAGAAATTTCCTATTTCAAAGCAAGCAAAGGTCTCTAAATAAAAGACCTCTATAACTATATACTCATTTTATCCTCAAATACAAGGTTTAAAATTACCAGCTGCAACTTGGATTCTTTAATATCAGCCAGAATTAATTTAAGTTTTACTATGAGAGTGGTAAAACAGTGGCACAGGTTGCTCAGAAAGGTGGTAGATTACCCTGGAAACACTCAAGTTGAACTGGGCTCTGAGCAACCTGATGTACTTGAAGATGTCCCTGCTCATTGCAGGGTTTGGAATAGATGACCTTTAAAGGTTCCTTCCTACCCAAATCATTCCAGGATTCTACGAGAATTTACTTTTACAAAGTGTACCTTGGAAGCACCACAGCAGATATTTTTGTGTGAAGTTACCTGGGAGCAAGGTGGATGAACCTCACTTTTATGCACTGAAATGTCTTTCAGCTTCTCAGTGGATATTGTGGCTATCACAGAACTCCATGTCAAATCACTTTATTACAGAGCTGGGCTGAAAAAAGAAACGAGGCAAAATTATAAAGAATGCTGTAGAGAAACAGGAATTTCCAGCAATGAAAACGACACACGACTGTTTGCTATTACAGGTACAGAGATCCCCATGGAAACTGCTGCTCATTTAGGATGTGTGTATTCCTGTCACATGCCACCCACATCACTCAAAACATTTTAGATCATGAAGTTCCAGCCCCACAGAACATATTTCTCTCTTCGAGAGGTCTAGAGAGGGGCAGGCTCTGAACCAAGAAGCTGAGTCCTTAATGCCAGCAGGTCCCTGCTCTCTGCAACAAGGGAGAAGGGGCAAAAGGCCACTGGAGCCTGAGCCTACCCGTAAGCCCATCCCAATGCGAACAAGCAAAAGCTTAGAGCAGGAAGCAAATTTAGGAAACAAAATGTCTACACAGCCTTGTCCCTATATTACCCATCAACCTCCCTTCTAATCTCAGTACAAGGGAGAAGTAGTGATAATGAAGGCAGAATTTTTTTTAGGTAGCCACAGTTAAATAATTCTGATGGGTGAAAAGAGACAAAATGCTACAAAAAAGAAACTTGAATAAAGTCTTAAAACTAAAGAACATAATGAATTTACTTGGGAAATCCTGGTTACATTTTACCTTTAGAATTAGATCTGACAGGGGAGAATGAATTGTGTCTGAGTTTGAGATGTCAACTATTCTGCTTGATAAACTTAAAACACTTGTACTGCTAAATTAGGGTATGTATAAATATAGTTCTGATTAATCTTTCTGAGAGTAACAGAATTATGAAGCAAATATGTGTTTATAGATACAGATATGAATTAGCATAATTTATTATGCTAAAACCAGTAGGTCAGCAAGTCCAAACCCACTATTTTAACAGTATTTTAAGTAGATTAAAGATGCTGAACTACAAATTCCACAAAATCTGTACTGCAAATTCAGTCCAGTGAAGGAGACATATTAAGCACTATTTTGTAGTTTGGTTTTTTTAAAGGAAAATATGTTATTTATTGATATTGCAATAAAACATCTGTCATACACAACAATGCACCCTATTACACAATTAATAATATCTAAGCTATTAATTGTACAATGTCGCACCATTATTCCTCTTTTCAAAAAATTAAACACAACCAAAACTTGATATATGAAATATTTAACTCATACATGTCATTAAACTCGTTTACTGAAAAGCTACTCTTTCTGGGAATGGGGAGGGAGGTCTCAGAAGACAGGGAGCAGGCATACCTACACCCGTAACTATGAGTTTATGGACCATTTTGTAAGAGCTCTTGGCTTTTAAAAGTTGCCAAACGTTCAAGGTTCTCATATCTCTTGCCAACTATTGTCATGGTTTCAGTATTTCTGCTGGACTATGTCCCTACAGCAGACACATGGTACTTATATGAATAAAAGTATCCAAAATTTTAAAGCATGTCCCTGAATAAATCTATTTACAGTAAGTGTGAAATATTCCTTATAACTGAAATACTGCATTTAATTGCTCCAGGTCTGAAATGACTATTATCCCTTTCTATATTTTATAAATATCTGTTGCTTTTGTTAGTGTTTCCAAATTTATAATTGACTAAGCACACTTATAATAGCAGATGATATTTTAGAAGTGCCTTGGAATATGATCTAATACACAACTACACAAAAAAAGCAGGTTTCCACATTACTTTTCTCCAATACTATCCATAATGGGTTACACCCATTAGGATTCTCCCCTGGGACCTACCTGCTCTGTGTTACTATTGAGGATTGCTTGAAATGAGCTAGCTCATCATTCTGCCTCTCCATCTCATTTTGAGTCTGATTATACAAATGCTAAGAGGCTTTTAAAGTTACTTAAAATGCTTACATGGCATATATAAAAAGGGTGTTGGATGGAAGGTTCACTGTAAAAGCTTTTTATTTCAGGCAATCTGACACACTTAAGAGCAGCACTTTCCTCTAATTTTGTCTCCTTACCCAGACACTGGCTGCCTTTCATTCTAATTTAGTGTAACTATTTCAGACCTGCTGTACCACTGACCAGATTTTCTCTGTTAATGTAGTTGCCACCACTCTGAAATGTTGTCAATTCCACACACACACACACACACACACACACACACACACACACACACACACACGCCCACCCCTGCTCCCTCCTTTTTTCTCAACCGCATTTTTTTTTTCAAGGTCTGTTCTGCACCTTTAGAACTCCACCTTACTAGTAATGTGCTGAACGGTTCTTCATTCACAGAGATTTACCCCCAATAGGACATTTTCTTCTCTTAAAAACCTGTCTTTGCAGTTTCTAGTGCATTTTCACATCCCTAATCTTTGGAAGTAAGCTTTAGCATTAGTCTGTTTAGTTTGAAGTCAGATTTATTTCACTGTCTGATTACTTGGTTTAGAATCTTTGCATTAAATAATACCTTCTACACGATGTACTCCAGGGGCCTCTTGTTACTACTGTGATTATGCTATCTGTAAAACTACCCTTATTAATGTATTTTTTTATTTATAAATATTTTAGGTTTTAGTAAACAGCTGCTAAGTAGGTTCTTTCCTTAGACTTTAGAAGAAGTCTCTTTCCTTAGACTGAATTAGACTTTATGAAAACAAGTGTTCAAATATTTCTTATTCAAAGTAAAGCCCTTTAATTCCAAATCTAATTTGTTCATTGCGTGTTTGCAATGCTTCAGAAAAATACATTCAAATAGGGAACTACCATCAGACATTGGCTATCCTATAGAGGTTTATTTATTTAACTTTTGGATTGCTTAGTAGCTCACTCTATCATTAATTAAAACAGTATTTAATGTAACTGCTGTCAGCTTCAACTTTGATCAATTCAATAATTAAAAGCTATTATATACAATATCCTCCTCAGCTGGGTCATAAATATTATATACACTAATTGATTTACTGTTACTTGTTTTTGCAACTAATTCTACTTTTACCTTTCACAGAACAGCAGAATCAATAAGGTTGGGAAAGACCTCTGAGATCACCGAGTCCAATCTACTTGCTTAATTTATTTACCTGCTTAATTTACTTACCAGCCTCTTATCAGGTTAGTAAGAAATTCTACTTCTGTACGCATCTATTGATCTACGATGCCCACTGTCTGGCAAAATTAAATATATTTCTTGTTGTGAAATAAGCTTCCAAATCTATTGCTGGAAAATGCTACCTTTTTGAAGAGCAACTGGACAACACAAAGCCAGACACCTCTAGCCCAGAAATAAGCAACTATTTCCAAGTCCATTTCTCAGGCTGTTTCTAGCAGCTGCACTGCTCAGTATTAACCCTTCCCCACACGTACACCCCAGATGTGCACACAGTGTTAGCAGCACACATGAAGCTGCTTTTCCAACTAAAAAAGGTCCCAAGCACACGTTCTTATGCACTGGTGCATCTTCTTTTGCTCCTTAAAAAATTTGTTTTAAATGTTAAGGTTTGCAAATACTACTACTATGATCTTTTGAAAATTCTTAGTGGTCCTAGCTTAAAGACTCTGTAAGCAAGTGCTCCCCTGGCTGTGTCACTGCACATGTAAGGAACCGCCCCAGTCACCTTTGCTGCCACCCAGTAAGAGCCAGCTGAAACACACTCATAAACATACCAGTTTTATCAAGATTACGGATGGAGAGATGGATCTGACCTCCACTTCCTTTTTCAAATTTTCTGGCTGCATTAAAACCCCCACCTCCTCATATATATCCTACCATTATACAGAATCCTGGTGGATAATTTAATGTGACATACTTTGCTGTTATGCAGTCTACTGGGGTTTTTCAGCTTGTCTTTGAGAACCAATGCTTCAAAGTTTTGAAGAACTATTGTATAGGGCATTTGCCTTTAGTTTTAAAGTCTTATTTCTACTCTTGCACACATTTTCTCCCAGGTCTAACATTGTTGTGGATTGGCTGCAATTTTCCCCTTCTAAACATGTGTGTTCTTCACAAGAGGAGTGCTTTTGAAATCCCTGTAATGTTCTACACATCAGTCAGTACTTGTTTGCTGTTTTAACTCAAACATAAGTTGGGAAGCTGATGCACCACGATTACCTTGGCCATTCCTAACAATTATATTTGTTATTCCTACCATAACTTTTCAGTGTGTGTAGAATTTGCCTTTCTTTCTTTGCAGGTTATTGTTTCTTTTATTCTCTGTCTACTCCCGTCTGTCTTCTCTCAGTTACCAACCTCGCCCTTTTCAGGGCAGAACTTGTTACCTTCAAACCAGTCACCTACATGCTTTTTCTTTTTCTTTTGCATTCTGTTCTGGCTGCCTGTAGCTTTTTCTGATCTAGTGAGCCACAGGGAGAGGGAAGAACCCCCCTGATGCTCTCAGAAATACCACTGCTTATGCTTGCTGGAGAGGGGCAAGAAGAGGGACACACCTGCCCTTACGCCCTCGACTGTAGCACTTCCCTTGCCGACACCACCTCCACCTCCCACTACAACTTCCGTGGGTGCAGGAAAAGCACAGCTCCGAGAATCACACAGGGGAAGACCTCAGTCAGTCTCACTGCCACATCACAAGAAAGAAGCCTTTGCTGCATTGCTGCTTTAGAACAATACCAATCAAGCATTTATGCCATTTTTTTTTTAACTGGAAGGCAGAAGGAAAGCCAGCCATGGGGTTGTTTCCAGCAAAGGAGAAAATCTGTTTTATTTTATGAAGTTCACGAGATGGGCAGAAGAAGGAAAAATGGCTCCTAGGCTGAAGCACCCTCACCAAAAGGTCACTTAAAAATTTTTTTTTTCACAGAGTGAGCAAGTGCGTGTGTACTCAGATACACACATGGTTAATGAGCAAATTCATGATAGAGAAGACAATGGCAACTCCTTTATACACAGTCATTTGCATTCAAAATTAGTGCCAATATACCTCCAATATACACTGTATGGGTAATCTTAACTTTTTCACTTATATATGACAGAAGAGTCTGATTAAACTGTTTTTTAATTTCTAAGAAATAAAGTCTAATGCATGAGCAATTTTAAAGAGAAAATAATATTTGCAAATTGCTTAGTTGCACCACTTGTTTTTATACTAATTAATAAAAAACCCAAAACTAATGCAGAATGGACAGTTAGTGTTAATTTTTTACAACCTAGATAGGTGGAATTTTCAGGAGCAATTTTATCAGAAGTTGTGCTCCCAAGATCCTTTAAAGATT
Source organism: Atrichornis clamosus (assembly GCA_013400975.1). Lineage (NCBI taxonomy): Eukaryota > Metazoa > Chordata > Aves > Passeriformes > Menuridae > Atrichornis > Atrichornis clamosus. The sequence continues at coordinate 29,767 of WBMZ01002376.1, read as the reverse complement.
TTCATTACCCTTGATCTTACAAACATTTGCTTTCCTGCCCTCTAGTGCTCAGGTCTATTTAAGTCTTCTACACAAACCCAGTTTTGGAAACCTATTACAATATAAATGGTCCTGCTGAAATGAAATTATTTACTTAGTGCAATACTACCAGTGATCTAAACACTTACTTCTGTTGTTGCTCACGTATGTATCACACTGCTACCCACGCAGTTATCTGAAAGGTAAGACTTTTTAGGCTACTTTTCATTTTACAACACCAATGTAACCGAGTTTTCATTTTCTTTCTTGGACCATAAAATGGAGTTTTAAGTGCAAAAATTGAAGATTACTTCTGGATTTACCACTAAAACATTTTCACTCCTAGCTAAAGCTGTTAGTTAGCCATGTATCAAACTACAAGTTTCCACAGTATTTACAGATTTTCAATCACATTAAAAGCTTTTCTACTTAATGCAATTAATTTTGCCTCCAGTGTTATAGTATAGTGCATGCTTACATTTAAAACAATGGGTTAACATACTACATCTTTAATTACTCCCATGCTACCAGAAAACCAGTGAATTAAATTTATTTAGTGTTAAATGGTTATGGAATGTCATACAGTACATGAAAAGACACTTCAAGATGAGTAAAGCAGAACTAATTGCACAAGGGATTAAAGGTTCACCTCAACAGTCAGTATTATCAAATCATTACAGCTTCCATCTTCAGAGTGCAAGGTATGTCATGCAAAAAAACAGCTCAAAAAATCCCCGAACAGACAAAACCAGCATTGTGGTACCACTTAAAATGCTATCATACCACAATATTTTACAAGACATTAGGTTATCATTCATACAGAATGAAGCATTTTAGCAATAACAAAAAAGTTTTAAACATAATTAACAGATTTTGCATGAACACAAATTCCAGCATTACTATACCTAAGGAACAGGCAACATGCTGGGAGAAAGTACCTAAAAATCAAAGCCTTTTTTATTCATAGCCAATATTACTTTCTGCAAGAATTCTGCAATCTTCTTATTCAGTTTCCTCACATAACTGGGTTCAATACATTTTTACATAGAGCATAATCACATAACCACCACGTCAGCAAGAGGATTTCATTATCTTGACCAGTTACTACATTTAAAACCATGGTAAGATAACATGCCCTGCAAACAAATTGTCTTCTGGGACAGTGTTCTGTATGTAGAAATATTAAACAACTAAAATATACTCCTACCCACTTTAACCCCAAGTAAATTATAGTTTGTATTTACATATTTTTGAAATATGTAGGTAAAAACTGCAGATGGAAGAAAAGCAGAACACACAGGAGAGCTCTGACAGTCTGACTGAATTGATGGGTGCATCCAGTAACCCTGAAAGAGACCCGGACAGGGATTGCCCCTTTTGCACTCTTCCTCTGTCCAGGGCCCTCACCAGGGCTACGAAAGGCAGCTGCTGCTGCGGAGGAGCTGCTCCTCCTCCCCAGCAGGCTGAGCTGGGAGCAGAACCGTGCAGCCCAGCCAGCTGCGCTGGGCTGAAAGCAGCTAACACACCCTGCACACCTGCTTCAACTACAGGGTGAACGTTAACGTGGAGAGACACAGGAGATGACAGGATGGCTTCTAACATTTCACCCTGAAATGCTCGTATTCTGAGGGCACCAACAGGCAGATTCATCTACCAAAATAAGCATACAACAAAGGCCGAGTTGTTTGCCTTCATACTAGGAAAAAACTATTTAACTTCCTGGCTTAAATGTAAGCAAGAGAAACTCAAGAAAGAACTTCTTGAGGTTAATTTTCCATCTACATTCAAAGAAAATAATTTACTAAAACTGTAACTTGCAAGGTCTACTAGCCTTGAAGTGAGGATACAGGTTAACTATACCTATAAGTTAAATAAAAAACTTCAAAAGACATTTTACAGAAATAAAATATGCAACTCTAGGAAGTAGGTGGAAAACCACTTTAGTATTTGTCTGGAATATTGTATTTTCATTGCCCATCATTCTCAGGAATGTATATTTCATAAATAAAAATACAGAACAGAAATTTGTGTATTCAATCTAAAGTTGGATATTTCTAAACCTCTTCAGATAAAATTTGCTTTCTCCCTCACAAGTAAGTGATAAAACCTGAAAAAATTTGACTTTTCAAATCTATCTTGCATGAGAAAACACAGATGAACAAACCAACATCTGGAAAGAACATTTTGTACAAGATTGCAGTTCTAAAACACTTATATTACAAAGCAATGTAAATAAATACCAGGCTAGTACAAAAGCTCTTATTTACAGTTTTACAAATGAAAACGTTTTCAGTGTAAATGCAGTGTTTTAAAGAACACAATATTAGTAAAATGAGTTCCTGTATAGAGCATTACAATTTCTGCTAGATTTGAATGCAATATTGTATAAAACCATTGTTTCAAGTTAATTTTTGTTTATGATTTAGTACAGCCAAACCCCAGTTTATGCCTGGAATGGTATCTGTTAAAGTGCTGAAAAAGAGGACATTTCTGAAATTTTAGAAAAACATACTGTACATTATTAAAGCTTTATCAAGTCAAAACTGGTATATTTTGTTCACATTTGCTACCACACCACCTGTGAATGGAAGTTTTTCAACAAAAACTCGTAATTAATGGGATGGCAGCCATCGGTATCTTTGCATCCAAAGTGTGATGTTTTCCCACAAGTAACTTGTCTTAAGCTTCAGTGGTGGCTTCAGGTTTCATAATCTGGTAAGTAATCAAGTATTCTGGATAAGCCTGAAAGAGTGACACGCATATTTTTTATTATGATTTCATTGTCTGGATAAATTCAGAATGTTTGTTAGACAGAAAAAACAATTAATGCCAAAGAAAAAAGGGCAAAACATTAAAGGTAAAATCCCTGGAGCATTCAGGAAACACATATCCTTTCAGCTGCAACCATAGCTAGAGTTTATTTTAAGACAAAAGCAAGTTCTAGCACCTCAAACCTAAGAAAAAACCCCCCAATGCATTACATGCCTTTGAAAATATAAAAAAGAGAGTCTGAAAAACCAATCCAAAAGCTATTTACCTGTTCTCCTCTGTAAATGACATATTCTGCCAATGCCAATCCATTTACACTGGGTCGCCCAGTAACTGAGTGATGTCCTGGGGGAGAATGAGCCATTTTCATAGCACTGAACTGCAGGAAAGACTTGCCCAAAGTTACCCGACAGAAGAGCAATTGCCTGTGTTAAAAGGGAAAAAGGACCATGAATACACAAAGTCTATGACCTTGAACCCTGAAGCCACTTCAGTCTTTGTAGTTCACAAAATTCTCAAGTTCTGCTTTGATGAACAAAAGTTACACTCATTTTGGAAAGCTCTTTAGCCTGAGGAAAGGATTGGTAGTAACATGGAAAAATGTTTATATTAATTATTGGAAACAGCATGCTTAACAGTGTACTCAGAGACTGCTTCCACCTTTTCTTCAGCTGTTTTTTAATTATTTTAATTTGTTTGGGTTTTAAAAAAAAGTTTTCTATGCCCTCCCCCCATTACTCATCCTGACTACATAACTCATAAGTGTTCTAATGCTAGATTTGTATCCAACAGCCAAGCCAACATCAAGGACAAGTGCAAACTCTAGGTCAATGTAAAATACCTCATATTAGCATCTGTTAGTATGTTATGCTGTTTTCACTATAAAAAGACTGAACAAGGTACTTATTTCTGTACATATGTACTGCAAGGGCAATGGAATCTTAGTATTTTTACAGATCAATGTTACGTACCATTTTACTCTGCCAAAACTTTTACTTTTTTAAGTCTTCAGAGAAGACAAATTAAAAAATCCTTCTTATTCAAAACTTTAGAAAGAATGACAAGACTCCAACATCCTCTGTAACTCCCAAAGATGATTCTCTTTATTTGAGAGTACCAGAAAAGAGAAAACAACATGAAAAGGGGCAGCAACTCAAGGAAGGAAACTGGAAGGATGACCATATACTTGTGATACCAGTGCAAAACAACATTCACACAAACACACAAAATATTCTTCTGGACATTTCACGACTGCCACCACCAAAACTGACTCCATGAACTAAGAGTTTATTCTGAACTGATGGTGTTGGTAAGACGTAACAGGTGTTCTGCTGGAAAGTGGATTTAAGAACTCAATTAGAGGCAAAATCCACAAATCCACATCACTATTTCAGTGTGTGAAGCAGCAGTGACGTGGGGGCTGACTGCTACAAAGTATATCCTCCTCAAATAAATACTGCATCTGAATATCTCTGAATTTCTCCTTTGTCTGTAACAGGCAATGAACTAAACTCTCATATTGGTGCATCTTTCACACAAGCATCCAGCAGATCCTCTTCACTCCCTGGTATCCTAAGTGTGATTTTTGCATTAAGTTAAGGGCAAAGGTATGGTTAAATGCACTGAAGATGGTTGAAGCTTCTTTAAGACTTAAATATCTAAGTTTTCTGAAAGTTTCTATTAGGCCCAGCACATAAAGTACTGAGAAGGTTTGGTTACCAACCGAATCTTTCTTCTGAGAGAGACTCTGCTGCATTGATAGTGTAGGACACAATATACAACAGCAAAATCAGATTCCTTTGAAGGACTCACCTGTGGCAAACATAACAAGATCTATCTTTGTGTATTGGACATCCAGTGCCACCTCCGATTCCATACACATATTGATTGCTTTTGGAAGAATTTTCAGCAAAATAAATCCCAGCTCCAAACATGCCACCTATATAGGCATGTCTCTCATCAAAGCCTTTGTGAATGATGGCATTCACAAATGGAGAGCCTAAGAGAAAGGAAGTAAAATATTGCAAATACAGTATATAGATTTTTGTATATGTCACAATTCAGTCATGCGTTCCCACTATGTTGGGAACTATGTAGCCTTCATTATGAACATGTACTGTGAACTTGTTTAATTTGATCATCAGGACAAACTAGTATTTGTGCTCAGGAGAGCCTTCAATTGGCTTTAATTTGATAATGATAAGCTATTTTTTCTGGAATGCTGAATAAAACTAATATATGAAATTATAAAACTAAGAAAACAAAAAAAAAATCCCACCCCAAAACAACTCATAGCAGAATAAAGTTTGACCTTTAATCATTTTGGTCATACAGCTGATAAAATAGACTTGAGGAGGCACACACTACTTAATCTTCATTCATAATTGCTTGAATCTTTTCACTTTGAAGTCTCCTTTGTGGAGAGACAAGGAGATGCAAATTTCAGAAGGACAATACAGTGCATTATATCATCCCACTGTGACATATACAAACACTTGTTCATAAAAACTCATGTAAAACCTAGAATCTACTCCCACTGAGGGAATTTACTTTGTTTCAGACAGTAGAAACCCTCTGATAAAGAGTGTTGATGATGAAATGAGTTTATAAGGTGCATTTCAAATTCTCACCATGAAACAGCATCCTTTCATTAGCATGGTTATGATTCTCTTCAGAGACCTCTTTCCTTCTGTGAGTATATCTCTCCCACAGTTTTTTGTTGCACACTTTCTGAATCTGAAACAGTCAAAAAGAAACTGAAAAATTCTGTTCACTTTACTGGACAGATGTATAACCTATAGCTACTATACTACAGTACCCTTACACTGCCACCTGAACAAGAATACTTTCCTTGGAACTCAATGAAACACAAATTGGCTAACTCATCCTGCACAAGTTGGTTGTTGTTGACTGAAGCATAACAAGTAAATCGTAACTATATACTTATGAATCAATGCATTCTAAACAGCTCTTGAGTAATACTCCTTAATTTAAATTTAGCAGGCTCAGTCACAGTTCTACTTGATGCCAAATCACTAGTAAAAAGATCAACTAGTAAATTAAAAAATGCCTTCCATGAAGACTTCTGAAGCACTTCTAAAAGAAAGTAAATTACATACTCCCTGCAGAAGTATGCTGGACATTGCAAAGTGTCGTGCATGTGAATATAGCATAGCAATTCTACTGGAGAAACTGCAACTGTTCAAAATAAAACTTAGTAGTACTTACTTGCAAATAATCTTTATGGTATTAATGAAAATTGCCATTACTTCAGGGGAAAAAATATATCAATACAAACCAAAATTCCCCCAGATTATATAAAGTTGTCTACTGCCTGGTGTGTAACACTTGGTTGATGTCAAATCAAGCCCAAATAAGAGTTCAAGAATTTTGATTTAACTTCTTGGGTTTTTTTCCTGCCATTCTCTCTCAATAGAAACACTCTTTTGTTTCCTATAAAACCTTCTGTCTTTCTGTGAGATCTTTCTATGTCGATTTCTCATTAAATTTCTTCCTGACTATTAACCCACGTTAATGGTCTGTACAAATTTATTTTTTGTACAAATTTATTCTTTGAATTTCCTTGGATGATCTTTATTCTGTGCATGTCTCAGAAAGGCACATCCTGTCACATTATGGAATTCAAACAAAAGTAGAACATTTTATGGACATGTTACTTTCAGCCAAACTCCAAAGGTGTAATCATTGACCATAAAAAAACCAACAGTAACCTTTAAGATGTTGTATCTATTGAAGACTCCACCAGCATGTCCTCCATCTCTGTGCTCTCGGACAGTACTCTGCATCTGTAGATTGAGAATTTAAGGAGGATCACATTTTTTCAGAACACATTCAACACACATTTCCTTTACACAAGTCAAATAATCAAAAGAACTAATTATGTATTAAAACAATTTAAAAAATCACAAGAGAAATTTTTAGGAAATGACTGTATCTTAAGTAATGCCAGATTTTGTGGATGCACATGAACAGGTTTAATGATTTTAAAAAAACCAAATTGTATTTTGACTGGTCCATGGTCTAGTTTTCAAATTGGAGAATATTGTTACTAATATATTTGGAATCTTGTTTCTTCAGAATTTTGCCTTGTGTGATTACGACACTTTGACAGGAACTGATCTGGAACAGTGTATAACAGACAGACAATCCATTGGTAGCATAGAATTTATGTTGCATTGAAGAGCTTTTCTATATAGCAGAGGTTTCAGAAATACCACAAGCAATAATAATGTAAGAAAAAAGTCACAGACATCATGAGACCAGACTGTAAGTGGTACAAAGTCGACGATCTGAAGTACCCTTATAAAAGTTTTTCTTAGTGATGTTTACTGCACTGTTAAATTTTCTAGCAATACTTCTTTATCTATTTTTTAGTAGCAATAACAAAAATACTGAGAGACTACAAAGAATGGCATATACCTCTTCTTCTACTGATTGAAATTCCTTATCTTCGGTGGAAAGGTCTATGAGAATAGTTCCGCTACCAGAAGTATTTAGAGTCAGGTATGGGTTAAGTCCTGTGAATGTAATAAAATACAACAACAGTTTCAGGAACTGCAATCATTTTTCTGTTCCGTGGACACCAATCAATCCTTCTCTCAAAAGGGATCATCATTTCAGACACAATAACCCATCTGTCCAGCTTAGCTCAGTATGTTAATGTACACAACAGGGAAACTACTTGTAAGCACTTGCTTACTTCAGAGTTCATTTCAACTCTAGGCAGTGACACAGTGAGCAACCTGACCCTGTACAGAGTCCACAACTACTGCTGGCAATGGCATCATGAGCCTGGTATTGAAAGTTTAAAAGATATTAGATGTTTAAAGGAAAGATATTAGATGTTTAAAGGAAATGTCTCTATCTTTCCAAATATGTAAAAAAAATTTGGAATTTTACAAAGAATCCAATGTCAGTCTGCACACAGACTGCAATCACAACTGGCCAAGTAATGGAAATGTAATTACTGGATATAAGAATTAAAAGAATAGAATGCAGACAGTGTGTATCAAGTGTCTTTTCTGGCCATTGCCTTTCCAAACAACTAACAGGTGACCAGAATTAAACACTGGATCTCTCATGATCTCTCTAGAAAGGAATAATGTGGGAAAAGTGGAAATTACAGATTTATCCACATTCAAGAGCCTCATGTGCAACTGGAAGAGTGTTCAGGAGCAACAAAGTGGCAAGAACCAAAACAAAGCTCTTCCACTAAAGCCCTACTAACCTCAAAAGAATGGTTATAGTGTGTTCAGGAAGAGATGCCGAAATACCAATGAAAACAACTTGAGTGCAAGAGTCCAAGGGCAAGGTATAAAAAATTGACAATAATCCTCCCCACCCCAAAAACACACCCTGCAAAAAGATCAAGAGCTGTTGAAATACTGTTTAAGTATTTATGCCTGTGGCTAATGTTACAAATAAAAATGTCAGGCCTTTTTTGGCAAAGTAGTGGGAGTTTAGAAAGAACAAGGGTGGGAGTGGTGAAGGACTTACATATTTGACGTTCTGTCTATATAAAGACATATTAAAATATGCACAAATACACATATGTTCAAAAATACATCAAGGCTACTTGGAAGGCAAATTATATGGTTAGTGGCTATTTAACTTTGAACTCACACAGGATATGAGGCCAAAACCACACCTTAAAACTAACTTCTATCCAAATTTCTCAATGAATCTGTCTAAAAAGACCTGACAATTAAGAGAAAATTATGAAGATTCATTTAAATACTTCATTATTAGGAAAATAATTATCTTAAGGGTTAGTTAACCCTGTTTTAAGGAGCAAAAAGTAATTTAGAGCTTGGGATAGTGACTCATTACTATGGAGTGCAAATTCACAGATGGTGAATTAAGAGGAGGAAAAATCCTACCAATTCTAATATATTTCATTTCCATGAAACACAGCAAAACAACAGTAAGTGATGTTTCAATGAGACAAAGCAGAAAAAATAGTTTTGGAGGGTGTTTTTTTTGGCTTTTATGCAGCCACAATTAAATGAAGCATATGGAATTATGATGAATTCAGGACTCCCAGGATTGTTCTGGTATCAACAGTCCTGCACAAATAAAGAGGCTTTAGCAAGAACTTCAATATAAGCTAAAGTTGTTGAACACAGCAATTATGTTAATTTTGGTTCACTTAAAGCACACTGACTATTTTTAAAGGAAAGTGTAAGTAAGAATTTCAGTTGGATTCTGGAGCTATCAAAGACAGTATTCTGTGGCAGGACCCAATGGAACAGTACCCAAGCAGGCCCAAACTCGCCAACAGAGAATGTGCTCTGCTCTTCAGAGTGCTTTGATGAACATAAATACTCCCTGCCTCATGGAGTTTACGAGCATTTTGCACTAGATTGACACTTTGCCTAAATAAACACAAAACAGTGACCACAGAGAAAAAAAATAAATCAGAGATTTGAAAGGTAAAATTCACAGTAATTCGCAGCAACAATAAAAGTACTCAAGTTTAAAGTCAGAAGACAATCTTACCATTTGAAGTGCCATTTTCTAGGTCAGGTTTTATCATCAATTCTTTTTAATGAGATACAATTTGGAATAACATAAACCATTTATAAAAATGGATTATATAAAGACAGTATTATATGCTAATTTAAAATGAGTATATACCTTGCTGTCCAGAAATAAGTCTTTCAACTCCTTTGATGATTTTATGCCTATGGCCATAAGCATTAATGCCAATTTCCTTCAATTCTTTGTGTCCCATTTCAACCAATACGTCCAATGTTATCTATAATGACAGAAACACCATTTGTTTTGTACTAAAACTGACAGTGACAGTGAAAATACACCACACAATAGCTGAGAGAAAAAGCGAGTGTGAAAAGAACATGAACAATAAAGCCTTCAGTCTATTAGTCTCATATTTTACTTCTACTCAACTGCTTTCTGCAAACTTTTTGTCTTTAAATAAATATGCTACAAACTACGATTGTGTAAGTTGCATTGCTCGCAAGGATCACATTTCTGATTGAGAAATACTCTTCTGCATGTATTCAAGCCAACACAAACCAAACCTGAAATTACTAATCAACGCTGACTACTTAATTTACTCTAGCATTTGTACCACTGAAAGGAAACACTGCTACACTGTTAAACTGATATAAACATTATGCCCCCAGCCTTTTGTATATACACGTATCTTTTAATACATATTTATGTTATATATCAATTAAAAAATCGAGTTAACAGTCCTTTCCTTCATTCCACTCATTCTGACATTCCCTCATTTCAAGTCTGTATTGTTTAGTTATTCTAAATAGTCAGTATTAATTCCCTTGCTTTCTAGCCCCGAGTACCTGGAAATAAATGTAACCACTTACCTGTTCTCTCTCAAATATGTCAATTAGATGTTCAAGGCCAAGGTTCCGCACAAACTGATTAATGCTAAAATCTACACCTGAAACTGTAAGAAGAAAAACTCACAATGAACATTCATATCTCTATTGTAAAATATAGCATACACATCTCACCCTGTCTATGGCAACAGTGAGAGAGACACAAATTCCTGGTTTTGGCAGATGGGGATTAAATATCTTTATCACTACCCAGTAGCAACTTAATCTGCCCTTCTACCTCCCTAACAGCAGTCTTTGTGTTTCCACAAAACAATCCAACCAGCTACCAGAAATGCAAGTTCGAACAGAAAATATATTGACAACTAAAATGTCACAGAAGTAACCTTTTAAAGATACCGGTCTAAGAATAGCCTCTTAGAAACTAGATAAAGTTTGCAGTAGAATACTGCTTTCATTTGACTTCTCTTTTAAAACACCATTTTGGTTCTGTACAGCAAAAAACATTTCAAAGGTTCTGTAAGGGAAAAACAGTAAAATCTCATACTACAAGACTTTTAGACTTCTGTTCCTCATTAACGGCATCATAAGGAACTGAAATACTGAACATGCCATAATAACTGTATGCAGCATGTATGGGAAACTTCACACTTTTGTGTTCTTTTTACCAGGTGTTAAGAAATGATATTAATTCCTGAGAAACTCTCACCTTCTTTCTTCTCCAGAACAGTAGCTCCCTCTGCACAGTTTGTACCAACAACAGAGGGAAGTTCAGAAAAGCTACCAGACAAGTTGTCAAGACTACTTGCAGCAGACAGACTGGATGGACTGGATGGAACAGAAGACAGGGAATCAGCTGCAGAACCTGTAGTCTGAGATACACTTATAACCTGAGGTTTGTAGCAAGTTGGTAAGGCAGAAGGAGGCATTGCTGCTGTCAGTAACGCACTGACATCGTCTGCCTAAGGAGCAAAAAACAACTCATCAAAATAGAGGAACACTTTTGTACAATGTTTTTTTCCTAGAATGTACTATCATTATATCAAATTTCTTAAGCAAACTGCAAAATAATATCGGGAAAATGTGCATTTTACAGAGCAGTATAAATGGCCTTTTCTGCCAACAGTATACATAAAACTGTAAAATGTTTATACATAAAAGCTGTAAAAAGCAAAGACTTCAGTATTTCTAAAAAACTTTAGGGACAGTTAAACAGAATTAATTTGCTACAAAAAATGAACAGAAGCTTCTACTGGCAGCCAGAATGTATGAAACAAAACAGTTACTCTGAGTGTAGCTTTACATTACACTATGATACTTAGAAAAAACACACATAAAAATTTAACAGACAGATAGTTTCTTAAATTTATGTTGCTACAAGGTTTGCTTACATTTTATTGTCACTATTTTTGTAGTGGTCAAACTATAAACACTGAATTAAAAGCATCAAATTATAACCATTCATTCATTTTGTTAGTGTTTTGCAAGTTTCTTCCCTCCCACTTCATACTGAAATAAGATGCCTGACTCAAGACATTATTTGAAGATGGTTTATAAAGGCTCTCCTGACTTCCCCTACCAGGCACATACAAACATTGGAAAAACCACAGTATTTTAGATTTTGCAGAAGTGGTTGTATTACTGTTATTTTAAAGGACAATTTTTAGATGAGCTGTCACAAATAGGTAAGTACAGATTTCCCAAGATAAGCCTCATCACTTACAGTGACCAGGTCTAGTGGCGTTTGTCCTTCTTGGTTTTTCAGAGTCGGATCAGCCCCATGTGCCAGTAACAAGGCACAAAGCTGAGTCCTTCCTTTCTGGGCTGCTTCATGAAGTGGTGTGAAAGCCCATTTGTCTGTAGCATTCACACATGCATTATATTTTATAAGTAAAGCTGCTACATCAACATGCTGGAAAAATAAAAACATCTGTTAAATTCCAAGGTACCACCCACTGTATTAAAATAACTAAGAACTATTACTGATATTTCTCTATAATCTGAGTAATTCTGAATTTTCTTAGAATACATTTAATTATATTTTTTTAAAGTATTAAAACAAGGTGTTTTCTTCCTCACCTATAACATACCAGTAAAAAGTTAAGATTTGTTATCTTGTGCAAAAAATTACATTCCCCCCGAAATCCAGGGGAATCTGAAGGAAAAAAAGCCCAATTTTAAACTTCCAGTTTGGAAAGTACTCCAAGTGTTTTGGTTAAAGATTTGATTCAATCACAAAGATTCATAAAGTTGATAAAAACAATTGCTATCTCAACAGCAGCCACATAACTGTAAGTGGAAGTGAGATCTGCTGATAAAATTCAACTGGCAGAGGTAAGGAAGGACATTTTACAGAACACCTTTCAGACTCCTGGCTTTCTAGGTGTTCATGCTCAGAAAACTCAATTCTGTAAACTCCATTCATGACTTTACAAATTTGTAGGAGTCTTTACCTATAATATGAGCCTATGATCTAATTATTCATTCTGTGTCTTACAAGTAAGATTACATTATAACTCAATAGCAAAACCATTCTACAGAGTATTGGCTCAAAATGCTGTCAATGAAATATATCACTTAAAAAAACCAACAAAACAAAAACCAGAAAGTTTGAGATATTTACCCCATAAGATGCTGCATTATGCAGAGGAATCAAACCTCCTTTATCCTGTGCATTCACATCTGCTCCATGCTGTAACAAGTACTCTGCAACCTCCAAATTATTGTAACCAGCTGTAAGGTTGCAGAAGGACAGAATAAATAGAATTTTAAAACCAACAGGCTGTAGAGAAGTAGTAATTCACTTAAATTACTTGAAAGTTAATTAAGCTGTCAATTCCAGTGAAGACAGTATAATACCTATTAGGGAGGACAGCTTCACCCTATTTAAGAGCATTTTGTTTAAGAACCTGTCAATAAACAATAAAGATCCTCTTTGGCTAGAGAGAACAGGAAAAGAAAGTAATTAAACAGTTGGAAAAACAATATAAGATTAATATGCATAAAATACTGATTTTTTAAAAGAGAAAACACTGAATCTTCTAGCTGGAGGCTACACTCTGAACTTGTGTAGACATAGAAAGTTCAGCCACAGCAATTAATAACTGACCAAACTAGTTAATGAGAACACTGACCTGCTAAATGTAGTGGTGTTGAATGTCGTCCTTGCGTGTCCCGACAGTTGACATTGTCAGGTGAACACAGCTTTTTCACTCGGGCCAAACAACCTTTCTTTGCAGCATCTAGGAGAGCTGCATCTCCTCTAAGTAAGTCTTGAATATCAGTATCACCATCTTTAACAAGGTCTAGAGGAGTATTTCCATCTCTGTTTTTCTTTGTAGGATCCGCTCCATGCTGTGCACATCAAAAACAGGGGTAAGTGCGTCAGTGGAATAAACAGGCCACATCTTAGGCATCTTCTGCCTTGTTGAGCACACATTCTGACACATATTGGAAGCCTGCAGAGAGCCTTTCATCTACTGGGTGAGAAAGGACAACACAGGTGCTAAGAGCATCCCTTTCACTGCAAACGTTTAACTACAATCACTTAGAAACCACAAAGCACAAACCAATTTCTCAAAGAACTCCATTTATATTTCAGAGTGAACAAGAAAGAAAAGAAAGTAACCTCCTTTCAGCATATTTAATACCTGTAACAGGAGTTTGCAAATCTCGTATTTTCCTTTTGCTGCAGCTTCATGCAAGGGAGTGAATTTCCACAAGTCAGCTACATTGACCACTGCACCATGCTTAACCAGCAGTTCTGCAACTTCGTAGTGACCATATGAGCAAGCATTATGTAAAGGGACAAGTCCTCTGGAAACAATTAAAAACAGAGGAAAATTCTCTTTAAAAATAGGCATTTTTTTCACCAAGGGATATAAACTTTTAACACAATAAACCTTTGAAAATCAAACCGTAACAAAAACTTTTATTTTTCCCCTCCAATAGTCTAATATAGTTGGAATATCTACTGCAGTAAAAATGCAATAAGCAGGGGCACTGAAGAGAAGTAAAAACACAGGGCCAGAGAAATTTTTAACACTAATCTTAAGCGCTGCAAAATGCTTTTGGATAGTCTTAACATCTTCATCCTAACAGAAGTTTCCATGAAAATAAAGTAACATGCCTGAAGAAAAATGGGATGCTTATCAGCTAGCAATATTCAAAAGCTGATAGATATCACCAATTAGATTTGCCAAGGAAATCTATATTTGACTATTTACCCCTTATCTTTTGCATGTACATCAGCTCCATGCTGAAGAAGATACTCCACAACAGATACTCTGTTATATCCAGCTGCAAAATGAAGTGGTGTAGACTGACGTCCTTCAATATCTCTGCAGTTCACACTCTGAACTGTGCACAGCTTCTGTGAATTTCCCAAAACAAAACATATTTCACTACATACAGCGTTGACACTTCTAATTTCATCACAGAATGCTGTTTTACACTTATAATTTAGAATAACTGTTTTCATTGAAAAGAAAGCTTTCTTCTCCATTTATTTTTACACAGTTTTTACCTTACACAGATTGTGTCTTAAGAAAAAAATCCACCTGCTCCCAAATCCACACCTGTAACTTATTTATGCTGTTTATATAAGGCAAACATCTGGAGGTGATGAATATTGTATTTTGTAATCTGTAATAATTGTGCACTACAAGGTTTTAGGCTCTAAAGCCAGTGAAGCACTGTTTGACTGCTTGCTTTGAGAAATTAGAGATATAANTGAGAAATTAGAGATATAATTCTGTGCTGGTTTTGGCTGGGGTGGAGTTAATTTTCTTCACAGTGGCTGGTATGGGGCTGTGTTTTGGATTTGTGCTGCACACAGGGTTGATAATACAGAGATGATGTTGTCATTGCTGAGCAGGGCTTACACAGAGCCAAGGCCTTTTTGTGGTCCCATGCTGGGGACGAGGCTGGGGGTGCACAGGAGGTGGGGGGAGACACAGCCAGGACAGGTGATCCCAACCGACCAAAGGGATATTCCAGACCACGTGGCATCATGCTCAGTACACAAAGTGGGGGGAAGAAGGAGGAAAGGGGAATGTTTGGAGTGATGGCATTTGTCTTCCCAAGTAACCTCTGTGTGTGATGGGGCCCTGCTCTGCTGGACATGGCTGAACACCTGCCTGTCCATGGGAAGCAGTGAATTAATTCCTCATTTTGTTTTGCTTGCATGTGTGGCTTTTGCTTTCTCTATTAAACTGTTTTTATTTCAACCCAGAAGTTTCCCAGCTTTTATCCTTCTGATTCTCATCTCCGATCATGCTGGTGGGGGAATGAGTGAGCAGCTGTGTGGGGCTTGGTTGCTGGCTGGGGTTGAACTATGGCAAATTCCCTCTTATTTTTAAGGAGAGGTTTAAGCTTACTTTTACAGTATCCACATCTCCAGCCTTTGCAGCCTCCAGCAACTGTCGATCTGCATCAGAATTACCTAATGGGATACCTTCTGCAAAATAAATGAAATTGCATGACAGGTAAGTATAAGCAGTTAAAGAAATTTGTTAAGATAGGAAATAATTTGAGTTTATTTAAGGAAAATCCTTGAAATAAAGTTAACCAATTACAGACAAGTTTTGTCTTTGCTCACTATCTACAACTAGAGCTGCTAGAGCTAACAGAGTTTGCAGAGTTGTCTTTAGCAACATGCTTGCTGTATGTTTTGGAATACTGTGGAACCAACTAAGCATTCTTATTTCAGTTTCAGAATTAGACTATATCAAGTTTACGTGCGTATAATGTCCAAATCTTACTCCTGAAAATCCATGTACACTCACAAATGCAAAGCAGACATTTTTTGGTTTTAGAAACTCACTTTTTTACTTTCAAGATTGCCCCCACTCTATGTCAAGATTTAAAAAAAATTATTCCAGGTAGCTATACCCCAAAATCTTAATCTCTGACAATCTAGAGAGTAAATGATATTGTTAACTAGGGAATAAAACTCCATAACCCAGTACTGTGTTTTGTAGAACATACTTCCTTTTTTTTTTTTTTACCAGTCTTCACTATTATTTCTTGACAGCACTTGAAATGGCAATTAAAACAAAGCACCACAGCAGATCTTAAATCAATCAGCGTACCTTGCAGTAGCTGTTGCACACTTTCAGTCCCCATTTGTAAGGCTGTAAAGCCCTGCAGAGACACGATGGAAGGATCACATCCAGAACTCAGCAGCAACCTGCACGTCTGCAGGTGACCACAATGTGCTGCTCTATGAAGAGAGGTCTGGCCAAGATTATCTAATGCATTAACCTAAAAATAACAGACAAGCAATACCATCATCAAGTTAGTATTAAAGATGTTTTAATTGCTGACTGGGAACGTCTCACATGTATTCTTCTTACTTTAATTAGAAGAATATATTTAGTATATTTTCAAAGTTGATGACATTTCAAATGGTAAAATTAAAACAAAAACAGTTCATAAAGTACAGCCCCCTTAAAGAGGCATGTGAATAATCCAGTGCATTTTTACCACATACAGGAGTAAGCCACTGTCTTGCTCCCGGCAGTAGAAATCTTCAGTGCCAACATGTAGAACAGCTTGCACCTGCATTGGCTTACCGTGGTTTTTTCAAACTGAGGACTTCCCACGTGTTGGCTAAGTCAAGGTGTATTCAACAATTTAAAACCCTACACCCAAATCTTGTATTCCCTACTCTTCCTCCGGAAAATTTTGGAAACTTCACAGCAGTCAGGCTGTAATCAAATTTCCATGAGAGAGATTCAACTCCTAGTCTTGGACGAGTCAAGCATTCCAGACAGTATCTCCCTTCCAGTGGAAGCTGGAACTAATCACTGTGTTATGACTTAACATTTTGCCTTCATTGTAATTTTTACTGCACACATCATCATGTAACTGTGAACTGTCACACAGTTCACTCCAGCTGCTTGCTGTTCATATATACCCCCTTTTGTTCCTTATGTATTTCATTATAACTGCTGGACAATGAAGCACTAAATAAGACACTTTAGAAGTTCTCTGTTCACAGAAAGAACTACATCTGCATTTCTTAAAAACAGGACCAAAACAATGATTCTATAATGTATAGGGCTGTACCAATAGATTGATGACCTATATCTGAAGTGTATATATCTAGAACCTTCCAAAATTAAGTATTTTAGAACAGTCTGTCTACTTGGCTGTCAATTCTCAAGGTATGAAAACCTATATAGCATGGAAATGTCAACAAAAGAAAGTATGATACTCATACCTTAGCTTCATGTTTCACAACTACTTCAACAACATCATTATGAGCCTTTTCTGATGCCACATGCAGAGGAGTCAAGAAACTTTAAAAGAAAAAAATGAATAATTCAAAATGTATTTTGCAAAACCTTCTAAAGCAAACACAGGAATATTCATTTGTAATCACTCACTCTTTTGTTTTTTCATTGATATTGGCTCCTTTCCTCAGCAGCAATTCACATACTTGTTTCCTCTTAGGATATGGAGATGCAGCAGCACAATGCTGTGAACATTAAAAAATTTATGATTAACAACTAGCTAGAAACATATAGGTTTTACTACTTGCTGATCAGCTGACAGTTAAGAGCTTGTGGCATACAAAGTCAACAGAAAAAAACCCCCAAAACATGTAGAAAATTATTAATTTGGAAGATTCCACATGGGCTCTTGTGTTTACTCTAGTATTATCCAGAACTTGCTTTCCCATAATTGCTGAAAACCATCAAGCTTTACAAACAAAGCTAACATATGTAGCTTGCTGTTGCTTAAAATGAGACTATTCTACAAAAAACAGTCATTTAGACAACCTAAAAAGGCAATTTAGGTTAGTCTTAACACTTGAAGAACAAAATATTAATCAGTGTTATTTGTTTTACTAGACACTGGATGTTCCAGGTTGGTCCAAATTATACTGTTTGACACCGTAAATTTTAATTTCTAAACTATTACCTACTATGCTTACTTCAGCCACAATATATGCAAAATCATTAATAACTCCTGAGGTATTACCAGTGCTGTCTCATGTGTTTGAGGATGCTTGAAGTTCACTGTTTCCAAAGAAAGATGTTTCTTTATACGAGCTACATCTGATTCTCTTGCAGCCTGTAGCAGCGAGTGACCTTTGAACTCATCTTTAAAAAAAAAGAAATAATAGCAGAGGGTTACACTGCTTGGCTCAAGAAGGACCAAGAAAATAGTTTCTTTCAGTTAGAAAAAAAGATTCCTTTTATTCGGCAGAGCACGGTGCACACATTTCCAACTCTGACTCAAGCTTTTACATCACTTGACAGAACTTGTTAGTTAAGTCAAAACTACACAAATTTTGCCTTGTTTCTAAACTAAAGCCAGAGACATTCAAACTGGCTGAACAAGACCTATTCCACTCACCACTTTGTAGGTTCTACTGTTCACATTGGTACCAACTCAAGCATATATAAATGTCTACTTCTGACCTATTTTTGGAAAACCATTTCTAGATGTTAGCATGAAGTCTAGTGTAGTATTTACTGACAATTTTTTACATATTCCAGAAAGCTATTGTTTGACACTCAAGGACAGAATTTGAGGTTACTCTTTTCTACTCCTTAAGTTTGCTGGACACAAATCAATGCTTTTCATCAATTTCTTTGAATTTTCAGTGATTGTGGCGTGCTCAGATATATTCAGCATTCTGTTTTTTCTTTATTATTTTTTCTTTTCTTCAAACAAAAAAACTGTGGAATAAAAATATTTCAACAATCTTGATGCAATGACAGGAGCAAGTATGGAAAATGAAAATGTATTGGAATGAAAGTGTATGGAAAATGAAAGGTCATGAGGGAAAGCATATAATAGGGAAAAAGCTACAAAACCCATCACAACCACTTGACTATAAAACTGACAGTAAAATTCTTTTAAATGCCTACATTCAGAAAATCTAGCAATCTCAAATTATAAACAGTGACATGAACTGCCTAATATTGCACAATTGCTTTGAAAGTGTAAGCAGTTTCCAAATCTAGTTTCTGGCAGGTCACTGTCTACAGAACCTAATTACACATTACAAGCTGTTACTGTAGAACTGATCTCACTTTATACTCACATGCTAATCGTTCTTTTAATTGGGGTGTTGGAGCCAAATCAATGGTGCTTTTGTTGTGACAGTTCAACAGTGTTGGGTCAGCACCATAACTTAACAAAAGAGAACATACTTCCACCCTGTTCTTAGAAGCTGCTTCATGCAGAGGGGTGAATTGCCACAGATCCATTGCATTCACACATGCTCCATGCTTGAAAGGGAAAGGGGTAAAAAAAGATGCAATCAAAACCAGATAGTTAGAAAAAGACTGTTATTAGTTTTAATACAGTACTCTGTTAAAATAAAAATCAATGCTTATATGCAAACTGTTTCCAAGACATTCATTTTCAGTCTAACACAGCATTTCAGCACACTGCCGTTCTTAATCTCTAGCATCCCACAGGTACATTCAAAGAAGCCAAAGGCTGGCTAGTCTCTTCAGGCTTTTTTTCAGCATCTCTAAAAGGAAAGGAGCTCTGCTACAGGTCAAATAGGAGAAAGAAAAATATTCATATAATCCAAATCACCTCTGAACAAGCTCCTGTTCCTTGCAGCTCTAGAAAATGTCTAGAGTGAATAGGTGCATTAAGATAAATACATGTTCTGTAAATAATCCCAAAGATATGAATGCCAAGATACCTAAAGTTAAGTCAAAGTTAACTTCAAAACATTTAAGTACAAGATTCTGCAAGTAATGCTCTTGGATGAGTAACGCATGTGTAATTCTTCTCCAGTAACATTTTGATTGCACTTCAAGTTCTGTCTGTAAGCAACTCTAAAAGGACATGCTCTTTCCCATTGGTTCAGTTAAAGCTGTATGGCTTTGCCTAAAGTAATTCAAAATTCTCTGGAGCAGAAATCCAACATGGAATACAACTTTAACTCAATAGTTAAGACATACAGTAGCGTACAGGCAAAAATTAATTTGTGGGGGGCTTTTTGCGTCTAGTACCATCGTTGTAAAAATTTACTTTACAACTGGTCTCTGAAGTAAAAAAAAAATCATGACTATTTATATTTACTACAATCTATGCTTATTTCAAAAGGTTTTTTTAACTTAATTTTTTGCTAAACAAATAAGAAGACACATGGAATTATTGGGGAACTGAAACATACAGGACAGATCACAGGCTCTTCCCTGAGCACCCAAATGTCTGGAGTTATCTAAAAGAACACCCTCAGTTGTTATAATGATCTTGATTTGCTGTGGCGGATGAAAATAGGTACAGTTCAAAACTCCCTTGGAGGAAAACACTCAGATTATTTCACAGACCACAGCTTCAAGCCACTAGTTTAATGTGCATTATACTTCAAGATTAACATAATCCAGATAAACCACTTCAGTTCCAAAAGTTCACTTATGTTAGGAAAATTGACATGTTTCTCTTTCTTTGGGCTGAAGGCTACAATTAAGGACCAGAACTGATGTGGTAAAATTAATTTCTTCAGAAGACTGATTGCTCTAAAATTTTAGAACATTTACTATCTTTACCAGTATTCTTTTTAGACACCTCTTATTGTTTTGCCTTCTGAAATATTCTTCTAGTGTCAAACTCAAAATATTGCTCAGCTTCTAGTGGGTTTTTTGAGTGAGTGTAGAAAGGTTGAGATAAACAGTATTTACTTGGTGGTACAAAACATTCAACTTTGGAGCAGAGAGAGTTAAAACAGAAAGCACATTTATAAAGAAAAAGCTTCCCTGCAAGCAAAAGATTCTGTAGCTCCATCTTAATAATCAATAACATATAGAGCAAAAGCAATTTATTGTTAACTCTTGTAAATTAAAGTATGAAATTAAAAAATAAAAACAAACTTGTATTAGTCTATTATAAACTAGTCTTATTTAATTATATGCAACTTCATCTCTTCAAAGACCAACCTTTACTAGAAGCTCAGTTACTTCATAATGACCATAGGAACAAGCATTGTGAAGTGGCACCAGATCTCTACACAGAAGAAAAAGGAGAAGGATGATTATTTTAGTACACATATTTCAATTTCAAATGCATCTATAACATTGCAAATGGTACTATGCTTTACCTTGAACATTTTACAAAAATAATATGACAAGTATTCAAATGAAGCTGAGGGGAAATAAGCTGAAGAAGAAACCAGAAAATCCCATCAGCATTTATCAGAACAGTAAACATCTAAAATAATCAGATGAGACATGAATTGCATCGTCTCACTGCAGATGAAATGGTTCCACTCAAGACTTGGAACCCTAAGTGGGAAGAATCATCTGCAGGGGATATTCAGGAGTGACCCTAATTATATCCTTTTTCACAAAAACAATGCTGTAATATTATCTTCTCCCTTGAAAACTAATCAAGTTGCATTTTTTTCACAACTGAAAGGTTAAAGGTGACAGAAAAGTCTCAAGTTGGAAATTCTTCATCGTTAAAACAGTATTACTGCTTTTTACTTCATCTCAATTTTTAACAAGTTCCATTTATTCTAAACAAAGGAGACAAGGAACATACCCTTTATCCTTAGCATGTACATCAGCCCCATGCTGCAGTAAGAGCTGTACTATTTTTACACGGTTATACCCAGCTGCTAAATGCAATGGAGTAGACTGAAATGACAGAATGTAGAATAAATCAGTAACACAAAATCCAGGGTTGATTTCATATATTCTTTTTTCAAAATCTGTTAACAGTACTAGATACTGAAGCCCTTCAAGACTTAAAAGATTTTTAAAAACCCCAGAGCGCTTGAATCAGACATTTGATAACTATGTTCATTGTTTACTGACTACTCTCAAAGTCAACATTAACACAAACCCCACATTTACTCCATCACTAATACCTTTTGTCAACAAAGGCCCTCTTAAAGGATTTTTGAGTCCTAGAGTCCATTTTTGCTTTTTAGCCTATCATAACTATAAATACTTTGTTGGCACAAACTATGTCCTTGTGACAGGGGAAGTAGGAGGGCCAGTAGAAACAATGACTACTGAACTATGAAGAAGTCTCCCTGCCAATCAATGAAGTAAGTTTAGAAATTATCAAGAGAGATTGTTATCCACACTTGTGAGTGCAGTAAGTTAGTGGAGTGGGGGGGAAATTTCACGTCTTCTAAACTCTCACCCTCCACAGAGCAGATACAAAACTGCTCTATGATCTTTTCAGAAAATGCATTCAAGCATTCCCATCAGCAGCACTAAGGGCAGAACTACAAATCAGTGAGGAGAAATCTTATCCTCTGCATTTACAAACCCATTCACTGAACCGGATTTGTACAGTTCCTGGGTGGTGAGCCTCATAACTAGATGAGAAAACAGAGATGCATCAGTGTTTTGAAGATCCCAGTATCTTACCACAAAGCCTCAAAAAGGGGAAGTAATTAGATCAAAACTTAGGTGAATGAGTACACAAACTTCATGTGAACATCAAGGATGCCAAAAATTGATACTCAATAACCTGAACCTCCCATAGGCTAGTGGCTAAACCTAGAAGACTCAGGATTTTTCAGAATGGAGATTTGGAACATTTTTCATGTTTTTCTTTACCATTACTTACAGCAATGAACAGCTTGCTCCTGAAACAGGAAACTTGCCTAAGAGTGCATGTCACATAAAGGGCCTGTGTGTATCTCTCTGATAGCAACAAGAATCTATGAAAAGGCCTCGCTTCTTTATCACTGCAAATATGAAGGTCAAGCAGAAGTTTCAATTGAAAATGTGTTTGTTTATTGCTCCTATATGGAATTACCTACATAGTCCTTTTAAGATTCATAAACAAACGAAAAAAATTAGGTGGCTGCTAGAGAGGTGGAATCTTATTCTCCCACATGTAGTGAAGAAAATAGATTTCATGTTTAACATTTTAAAAATCTGATCAAACAAAACTGTGAAATATGTAAGAGAGAACTGATTTTAAATCAGGTTTTAAACAGAGATACCTTTCTGCCATCACTTGCATGACAGTTAACATTTAACGGTGTAAGAAGTGACATCATCTTTTCCTCATTTCCACTCCTGAAAAAGAAGATATGAAATGGGCAGAAATATTCTTATCCCAATTTTTAGTAGCTTATTCTGTTTTTAGAGTTTTCATTGCTATAATGTTCAGCAGATCTGAAGCAATACATTCCCCTCTGTATTGTCAGTATTAAAGGGAAAACAAAAGTTACATTTATGCAACTATTTTTGTAGCTTTATTCACAGAAAACAGCCAAAACTTAGCATCCAGATGGAATGTGAAGTCAAAAGACAGTGTATATACGTATTAATTACATACAATTCTTAAAACTAATTCCAGTTAGTTTCCAACCGTACAT
Organism: Atrichornis clamosus; assembly: GCA_013400975.1. Classification (NCBI taxonomy): domain Eukaryota; kingdom Metazoa; phylum Chordata; class Aves; order Passeriformes; family Menuridae; genus Atrichornis; species Atrichornis clamosus. Next base: position 6,316 of record WBMZ01002376.1, on the reverse strand, counting down.
ACCTGGCACTTTCTAAGAGTTCATCTTTCTTGTATTCACCTAGAAGACAAACGGGCTTTCTTTAGCTGTCAAATAAATACCTATACACGTGAAGTTCACTACTTATCCTCCTCTTCTAAAATTTTAGAGGACATAAGTGCTAAAAGTGCTAATGCCTGTTACTCTTTTCAGAAGTTAAAGGTGGTTTCTAAACAAGAGCAAGGGTGATTTTTTACAGAGGCAGATATTGATAGGACAAAGGGAAATATTCTTATGATGAAGGCCATAAGGCAATTTCTATTTAGAATTATACAACGGAGACAAGTTAAAGTAGTATCAAAAAGATAAAACCCAAACTACTGTATTACATCTGTTCAACGGTTACTAGTCATGAAGTAATCTAAAGATTATCACTTACCAGTCAGCACTGCTTTTGCAGACGGGTCTGCTAAATCCAAAGCTGTTCTTCCATCTGTGTTCCGGATGGTTGGTTCAGCACCGTGCTGCAACAGTACTACAAAAACGACAAAGTTTTCCATGAGAAAACAATTCTACAAGACAAGGCTTATGAGACATATCATTACAATAATCTGCAAGCAACAAAAGAAATATCCAGGATCCTAACTTCCCTTCTCAAATTTGTAATGTCAGAATTCTGTAAAGTCATCTGTGAACAGAGTATCTAGTGAAACATGTCTAGACACATTTTATGAGAAAAGGGTAGAGCAGAAAGGGAACAACCACAAACTGGCAAGAGGCAATCTCAGTTGAAAGCTTGTGACTGACACATCACAAAAAACCAGCAGCCTCTTCCCATCAGCTCCACAGCATTCTGCTCCAAATCCTCAAGTGACTATGCTGTCCCCTGGAGGCAGCACTGGCAGGCTGTACATGTCATACTCATATTCAGGCCAAACAGGCAATGTAATACATACAGCTCTCCAGATGTGCTCCTTCAAAGTAAATGACAGCAAACGACACAATCAAGAAATTTGTTTCTTGACTACCTATCTAACTTTCTACCTCATCCTTAAGAAGTTCCTCTTAAGAACTGTGTAGACAAAACAAATAGTCAATATAATTGAAGTTTAGTTCCCATCCTTAACTAATTTAACACAGCTTCTACATGTAAGACAGAATGAATGAATCATGAAGATCAGTTTTGTTCTTTCCAATGCACTGTGATCAGCAGTAGAAGGCAGCATAAGAATCTAGGCTGAAGAAGAAGAGAATTTAGCTCCATCATGTCACACTAAAGCACTTTCTACACGATGTCAACATGAACCTTTATGGGTAGGAAATTATAAAAAATAGATTCAAAAACTTGTTTCTTCTAACAGTGACATACGAATTTAAGTTAATGGAATATTTTTAGTTTTAACCCTTATTCCAGCCATAGCTTCATAGAGTAAAAACGGTCTCTAAAAGATTCTTGATTTTTCACAGTGAAAACAAATGAGTCAGTCACAGGAAGAGTGGGAGAAAATTACCAATGCAGACATCTGTCTTCCCCTTAATGGCAGCTTCATGAAGGGGAGTGTAATTCCAATTATCTCGAGCATTAGGATCTGCACCGTGCCGCAAGAGAAGATTGACAACTTCAGCATGGCCAAAGGAGCAAGCGTTGTGAAGAGGAATAAGGCCTCCATCATCTCTCGCGTGGACATTGGCACCACTTTGAAGTAAATATTCAACTACATCCTTCCGACCAAAGCCTGGAAAAGGGAGAAAAGGCATCAGGGTTCCTAAGAGAAATCTCTGCCCCACACATGCAGATTAAAATAACAAACTTAAATAACAGTAACCACTCTTAATGACAACCACAGCTGGCATTGTTTACTAAAGGAGCATTTACACACTAAGGCTGTTTATGAAACCCTTAAAAATTAGATTAAAATCAGTAGAAAAATAATATTCAAGATTACTGGAACAATGAATATCTTGATAAGGCTTCCGTGAATTTCAGCTGTATCTTGCATATTTATATAATGGAAAATAAACCAGGACATCTAACTGTATCTATGTTTGCTCCACTATCTCCACATGAGGCCAGAATGCTCTAGGATTTCTGCCTGTAGCCATTATGCCCATCTGGTTATGTTCCATAGGTCACCTCAAAGGTTCTGTGAATATCTCTGTGGGTCTCAGGGATTATTAGGGCAGGTTAAGAGCCACATTTTAGTATGTATCTGTCTTTTGCGAAGTACCTTCTGGGAGATATCCCATGCGTGCAGGACTTGGCCTTCCTTGCTTTAAACATCTGAGTTACCAACTCTTTTCCTGAGCAGATCAAGACCTCAGGGATGAAGTCTTGAGCTTTCCCTTCAAAGGGCATAACCATACAACCAGTGGAGTTGCCAACACTATTGATATACAGATTGTAGCAGATTTAAACTTTGCTACAAATAATCCACGTAGGTGTAAGTCTCTGCAACCATAACCTAGAAATGATGTATACTCCTGACACACTTCACAGAGTTTCAGTGACAAAGTCACTAAGGCACAGAAGAAGTGTCAACATCTCAGTTACAATGTAACTTTTAGCTTAGTTGCAGCGGAACTTTTTCACAGCATGTTCTTCACTAAACCTGACTTCAGTAAATACCTCTCCTGGAGCAAGAAGCACTTTCATTTTCACCATTGGAAGCACAAAATACACACATTGCCATTATTAAACAATTTCTGGATCCCACCTGCTGAGAGATTTTGCAGACAAGCTGTATATGCCATAGAGAAAGAGGCCAGGAAAAGTATTCCAAAAAGTCTTAATTAAATCCTAACTTTTCTCTTCTTCAATAGTCTGGTAGGAAGCATATTTACAACAGACTCATCATTATCATAACAATCATTTCATAGCAAAATTTTTAATCGCAGAATGAACTTCAAGGTGTTTTCAAGTAACAGTCACAAGGCTATACTGGCGATGTGCTTAATTTCCTCAAAATACAATATTAATAATACAAATCTTAGCTTACTAGCACCTTGCCTGTGACAGAACCACAGATCCTACAGCAAATTCACTTTTGAGTCTCAACATGACACTTACCCACCTGTGCTAACAGAGAACAGGAGCTCAGCACAACTGGGACAGCAACTGGATCAGACATACGGTCCATGCAAAACCAATTTATCTACACAGGTACAGTAAGTCATATTCACTGCACATGCATGCATATTTCTGCTGCCAAAAAAAGGTATCAGTACCTATACCCATGCAGCCTTATTGTTTATGTAGTAAATGATATGCATCATGTTTCTCATTCTTTAGCTTTCCTAACTAGTATAAATACTGTTGCTTTTTCAAATGTGTCCTGCCTTTTTTCTTACATCTCCAAGCTTCCCAAAAATTCTGTTTCTAGTTTGAATGTATACTCAAAACTTACTAAATTCTTTTGAGAATCTACTCAACTGAGACTCTCACAAGTGCGAGAGTCCTACAAAGACATGATCAGGACTGCTGCAGTTATGTTAGAAAAGTCTCTGATGAAATTCTTCATCCAGAGGTTACATATCTGGTAGCTAAACCACTCATTCTTGTACAGAAGGCATTCCTATCCCTCAAAACAGTGATGTATAGCCATGTTTTTGAAGGCAAAATGCCAGCCTTAACAGGAATCAATATCATAACTGAAAATCTGCTGTAGTAAACCTTACTACAGGCATAGAGAATTCACTCAGATCCCTCTTATTTCGTACATAGATTCAATCAGATACAATTCATGAACAACCCATAGATTCTCTCTGAGCAAAGCCTGCATCCATTCAGAAAGTACCTTAAATACAGCAAGACCCCTCAACTACCTGTGGCTAATTTAGTGTTAAGATAGGTTCATCTCTATAACATCAATTTTTGTAACTTCTCTCCAGCACTGAAAGCACAGCAGGGATTCCTTACTTCCTTGGGGAAGCATCTGTACAAGAGGGCACCATATATGGAAGGGGAATTATTTTCCCATTACTTTCTAAAGGATGCATGCATGCAGAGGAAGTGACCAAACTGCACAATGGTCTCTGCCTCCGTTGTTTTCACTGAGAGTGGAAAGCGGGGACAGCCTTTGCTGACATAGGGAAGGCAGCCACTACCTACTCTAACAGTTCCCCTTTACCATTAGCTGGCTGCAGTAAAAACTATTCCAACACTTAAAAAATCCCCAGCACTTGTCATTTTTAAGGGGTGGGGGCTTTCTTTGGCTCTTGAGTTTTTATCAAAAGACCACCTAAGTGGGTGTCCTTAAAACCCCATAATAGCTTGAAGTTCAACACACACTGTGGTGAACAAGAGTGACCTGAGGAAATATATGCAGCTTACGATGGGAGAGGATGCAGCCTATTTTATTGTGGAGGGCAGTGGGCTCTTGACTAAAGCTTCAGTATAACTTACCTACCACACACACAGTCTTGTACCACAAAATCCAAAGAGCAACCTTCAGCAAAACCCCAATACATATTACTTCTGATAAAGACACATGCCTAGGGAGAGCTTGCAGTATTTTTTTTAATATCTTTTACTTTTAAATCTGCCTTTACAAAATGACACGTGGAGAAATAGGAATTTGGTTTACTTTTAAAAAATTATTAGCTAAGATCTGGGAAAAGACTTAAAAAATAGAACCCAAGTTCAGACCCCAGAATGCCACTAAAAAAGGAAAAAAGGGCAGTACAAAACCTATGGTGTATTTCAGCTCCAACTCCTCCAAAAAAAAGTCTTGAAACTGAATGAAACTAATGTATTTCCTAAGAACACCCAGACAACTAGGATAAACAAAGCAGGAATACAACAGATTTTTGCTTTTACTTCCTGGAATGTAACTCCTTTAGAGGCAGAAGACAGAAGGAGTTAGTATTAGTCCAACTGTGAATAACATGGGAAAGGCAAAACCAAACAATATCAATAAGGCCTAAATTCAAGAGCTACTTATGTCTGCCTTACACATGGAATCTATTGCAGGTGGGCTAACAACAGCAGAGTTCAACCTGAGGCAGCAAAGTGTTCAATCAAGAAATCACGCGATTTTTCTTAACGTGATTTTCTATCATGTTAACCAGAAGCTTTCAGCATCTCCTACAGCCTGGTGAGAGGAGCAATTAACTTCTCTGGATCACGTCTGAAGAAGACTCAGGCGTGGCAGTAGTGTCTCCCATTTACACACCAACCTGTTTACCATTAGGAATCCAATAATTATGTGAACTTACAGCTTTGCATCTTTTAAAGAAAAATCTTTCTATAGACCAGGAGTTCTTCACAGTCAAGACAGATCACTCCTGTCCAGAGAGATAAACTAGATCACTATATTGAATGAGAAACATCTTAGGCACACAACTGCCCCTGACCAACAAAAATCAAATAAACAAAAACAAACTCTCACTTCTCCAAAACGCTCTAAAACATATATATTTGTTTAGAAATTCCATGTTTATTAGTGGACAGGCAGAATTGCTGCATATAAAAAAATAGCTACAAAAATTGTTTTCCTCTGACAGGGTATCTTAAGTTGTCTCCCGGGCTCTCCTGCTGATCAAGTTTCTTAGATTTATGAAATGCTGCTGTCCTGAGGAGGCTTTCAAGAACTTAGACCTCTTAAGTCTGAGTCAAGACTTCTTAACATGAGGAAAGGACACCTTAAGTAGAAACCTTTTCCAAGACAATTCAGTAAAGAAACACATCTTTTTTACTACCCATATTGCTTAGCTGAAAAGAAGCTGCTGTCTGCTGCAGCCTGTCTGCCCTTGGGTCCTACAGCTAAGGCTGTAATCAAACCAAAACAACTAACATGAAAACAACAGTCACAGTCAGGTCTTTGTATAAAAAGGTGGGATACAATCTTCTGGCCTGTTGCCAGTGAAAGCAGTTGTTCTGTGACGTCAGTTGTTTGCATACTTTACGTCCTGAATTAACAAAGTCCATTTGTCAAAGATAAGAATGTAAAACGCTTAGAAACGGTGTTATCTGACAGGAACCTTCATGGGTGCAATTCTAAAAACGTGCAGGCCTGTTGAAGTCCCTGAGCACTGTACCTGGGACTTGTGTCCCTGTCAGAGCTCACGTGTCACAACACGAGCAGTATAAACCTCGCTCCAGATGTCTCGTCAAGGCCAGACGAGGTTTGTTTTTTAAAAAATGAAAAGAAAAAAGAAAAAAGACATAAAAGAACAGACGCAGCTGTACAGCTTGGCGACCCCCACCGCGTGGTTGACACCGCATCGGCTCCCGGGCCGGACAGCCGCGGGGCGGGGGCGACGCTCAGGGGCCGGAGGAGCGCTCGGACCCCGCGCTGCGCCCGGCCCGAGCGGCGAGGCCCGAGCTGCCCAGCGCTCCCGGCGCGGCGCGGCCCGGCCC